>CM065671.1:4141744-4219244 GCA_033220385.1 Triplophysa yarkandensis | reverse complement strand
ATAGATATTTCGAGGATAATTGCAAACGTGTCAATGTTGTGTAACCATATAAACAAAATAAGAAAAAGGCGACATTTCTCAAGGAAGCACCGTGTCAGCTGGATTGGCTTACATTTACATTACATTACATTTGCATTTAGTCATTTAGCAGACGCTTTTATCCAAAGCGACTTACAATAGTTGAGGAGACAATGAAGCGGTAAATAGCCGATACAACAATAGATGAACAAGTGCCACAACAATGCAAAGTTACACATAGAGAGAAGTTACAAAGTTTTTTTTTTTTTTTTTTTTTTTTGATAGAGTGAGTAGTTAGAAAAGAAGTGAGTTAGTGAGTTAGGTGTAGTCGGAAAAGATGAGTTTTTAGGAGTTTTTTGAAGATAGAGACCCAGTCTGACAAGCGTGAAGCCAGAGGCAGATCGTTCCACCATCGAGGAACTGAAGCAGAGAACGTTCGAGAGAGAGATTTCTTTCCCTTTTGAGCTGGTACCACAAGTCTCAGCTCATTTGCGGAGCCCAGAGATCTTGAGGGCCTATATCTTTGCATTAGTGAGTTAAGGTAAGTGGGTGACCTTGGATTAGTCGTTTGAAAGGTAAATGGAACGCAATTGTTCTGAATATTATATTAAATTTGGGCATTCATTCAACCATTCAAAAAGCAATTCCGTTAATATAGTGTAAGAGGGCACGTCATAGGGAATTAAAACATAAAGAAGCCCTGTTGCATTCACATGTAAGAAACTTTCTTTGAATGTGAGATGATATGATATTTTTAGTGTATGATAAGGTATTCTTGTATAGATGTTAAAGGATATTACCACAGGATACAATGATACTTCTGGGGAAAAGATTAGATTAGATTCAACTTTATTGTCATTGCACATGTAAGATACGAGGCAACGAAATTTAGTTAGCGTCTAACCAGAAGTGCAATAATCAGTAAGTACAGAATATATGTGGAATATGTACAATAATTACACAGAATGGTAGTATAGATAGTATTATGGACAGATTTACAGGTTAAATATACAAGCAGATAAACAGGCAGGTGTGCTATGAACATCCTATGCATTATGTAAAAGTGTATGTACACTATAAACAGATCTATGAACATATGAACATAATTTACAGTATTGCAGTGGATGGTAAAGTGCATTAGGAATATTTCAGTGTGCAAATGGACTGTCCAGTGTTACTGAGTGAACAGTGCATGTAACAGCTGGTTATTGTGAAGAATATTTAAAATAAATAGGTAATAAAGTAGGAGAATTTGCGTTTTCAACATTGTTTATTGAATTACCCGTTGCGTGAGTACAACCTGTTGCTAACGAAAGTGTAAGCTATTAGATAGAAATACAGTCCTAGTTTCATGGAGCAAGTGTTAATTTGTGTTATTTTAGTTAAATTCATTGCTGTGCCATAAAGAGCCATCAAGTTGTTATTGTTATTGTTTAAATCCGTTGCAATCGTCATCGCAGAGCTATTTGTGGTTTCAGTCAGAGCCATTGGTTTATGATTGCCAGGCCATCGAGGCTATTGTTGTGATAATTTACAAGGCGCATTCAGCTCTTTTCACTGATTGCACAATTAAGTGAGTATTTAAGCATTGTATCTGCGCTAACGCGTCAGCGTGAGCGTCAGCCCTCGTGTGCCCTCGTGTGAAGACCGACGAGAGTAAAGACCAGCGACTCTACCTGCGCGACTCTACCTGCGCGACTCTACCTGCGCGACTCTACCTGCGCGACTCTACCTGCGCGACTCTACCTGCGCGACTCTACCTGCGCGACTCTACCTGCGCGACTCTACCTGCGCGACTCTACCTGCGCGACTCTACCTGCGCGACTCTACCTGCGCGACTCTACCTGCGCGACTCTACCTGCGCGACTCTACCTGCGCGACTCTACCTGCGCGACTCTACCTGCGCGACTCTACCTGCGCGACTCTACCTGCGCGACTCTACCTGCGCGACTCTACCTGCGCGACTCTACCTGCGCGACTCTACCTGCGCGACTCTACCTGCGCGACTCTACCTGCGCGACTCTACCTGCGCGACTCTACCTGCGCGACTCTACCTGCGCGACTCTACCTGCGCGACTCTACCTGCGCGACTCTACCTGCGCGACTCTACCTGCGCGACTCTACCTGCGCGACTCTACCTGCGCGACTCTACCTGCGCGACTCTACCTGCGCGACTCTACCTGCGCGACTCTACCTGCGCGACTCTACCTGCGCGACTCCACCGAGCAGAGACACCGAGCAGAGACACCGACAGGGCACCTAAGTATTTTTGTATCTTTAAAAATCTGCATATCTGTATTTTTTGCTTGTATTTTTAAACACTTATTGCCTATTGGTTTCCAGTACTTTTAAATTACTGAACTAGCTCTTAGCTCTTGTTTTCTTCTTATTTATTCTCATTTCCTCTCCTCTTTTATTTACCACTTAACCATGTGTCACAAAATTCTCACTGTGACTAATACTCGTAAACCCTCTGGGTCACGTCGTAGGACACGCAACACTGATAACCTGCGTGCCATCCCTACATCTGACTCTTTTGCACTCACTATTCCTATAGGCTTGTGGAACTGCCAATCTGCTGTCAACAAAGCTGACTTTATTCCTGCCATGGCTAAACATTCTGGTCTCTCTGTTTTAGCACTCACTGAAACCTGGATAAAACCAGAAGACAGTACAACACCGACTGCCCTGTCTACCAACTATGCGTTCTCCCACACCCCACGCTCTACTGGTAGAGGGGGGGGAACTGGTCTACTTCTTCCTATTGGATGGAGATTTAAAACACTTGCACCTTCGGGTGGCAACACCTCTTTTGAGTCACACATAGTTTCTGTAACTCATCCACTCAATATCATTTTTGTGGTAGTATATCGTCCCCCAGGTCAGCTTGGACATTTTCTAGAGGAGTTTGATGTTCTCCTGTCATCTTTTCCAGAGGATGGGACACCTCTTGTGATCCTAGGAGATTTCAACATCCACCTGGAGAAATCCTCAGCTACTGACCTGCACAACCTCACGGCATCGTTTGACCTCACTCGCATGACCACGTCGCCGACCCACAAGTCCGGTAACACACTTGATCTTGTCTACACACGCTACTGCTCCACATATCACACTCTAGTAACACCACTGCACATATCCGATCATTTTCTCGTCACACTTCACCTTGACGTGACAACATCCGACACTCCTTCCCCTTCCTCCCTTGTTACCTTCAGGCGTAACCTACGCACGCTCTCTCCTCTTACCCTATCCTCTGCTGTTTCCTCTATGCTCCCTCCTCCTGATCAGTTTGCTCTACTTAGCACTGACAATGCCACTCACCTCCTATGCTCTACACTAACATCCTGCTTGGACAATTTATGCCCGCTTACATCTCGACCAGCCCGTGCCAATCCTTCAACACCTTGGCTCTCTGATGTCCTCCGGGAACACAGAACCAAGCTCAGGGCAGCTGAGAGAAAATGGCGCAAATCTAATGACCCTGCAGATCTCTCTCTCTATCAAACTCTTCTCTCTTCTTTCTCTGAGGATGTCTCGGTCGCTAAGACTCAGTTCTACCAGGCGAAAATAAACAGCTCAACTGACTCTCGCGCTCTCTTTAAGACCTTCTCTGCTCTACTCTGTCCTCCCACCCCTCCTCGGACCTAACAGCTGATGACTTTGCATCCTTCTTTGTGAAGAAGACCACCGCTATCAGCAATCAGTTCTCCGCTCCACCACCGCTGGACCATATTCCGGCTCCTTTGACCACCTCCCTCCACTCTTTCTCTCCGTTGACTGAAAACGACACTGCGAGAATCATTGTATCGAATCACCCGACTACCTGCTCGCTGGACCCCATCCCCACCCATCTCCTGCAAGACATCTCTCCTTCGGTCATTCCTGCAATTACTCACATCATCAACTCATCGCTCAACTCTGGCATATTTCCTACTGCTTTCAAAGAAGCCCAGATCACCCCGCTGTTGAAGAAACCCTCGCTGAATTCCGCACTTCCAGAGAACTACAGACCAGTCTCTCTACTGCCATTCATCGGAAAGACCCTGGAACGTGTCGTCTCAGATCAACTCTCGGCCTATCTTACTCTACACAACCGCTTGGACAGCAACCAGTCAGGCTTCAAGAAAGGACACTCTACAGAGACAGCTCTGCTCTCAGTTGTTGAAGACCTACGACTGGCAAGGGCGGCCTCCATGTCATCCGTTCTCATCCTGCTAGACTTATCCGCTGCTTTTGACACCGTTAACCACAGTATTCTTCTTTCGACTCTCAAGGAAATGGGCGTCTCAGACAAGGCTCTCCAATGGTTCGTATCCTACCTCTCGGGTAGATTCTTCAAGGTTTCGTGGGGAGGTGAAGTCTCAGAACCGCAACATCTTGACACCGGTGTACCTCAGGGCTCAGTTCTTGGACCGTTGCTCTTCTCGATCTACATGACATCACTGGGATCAGTCATTCGTAAGCATGGCTTCTCCTACCACTGTTATGCGGATGACACGCAACTCCACCTTGTGTTTCATCCCGAAGATCAGACGATTTCGACCCGAGTCTCAGCATGTCTGAGCGACATCTCCCTCTGGATGAAGCAACACCACCTACAACTTAACCTTGCGAAAACGGAACTTCTTGTCATCCCTGCCGACTCGAAGACTCGTCTCGATCTCTCGATCCAACTAGGACCATCAACCAGGCTAGACTACTGCAATGCGCTGCTTGCTGGACTCCCGATGTGCACAACTAAACCTCTGCAGATGATTCAAAATGCAGCGGCAAGAGTGGTGTTCAAGGAACCAAAAAGGACCCATGTAACACCTCTCTTCATAAAACTGCATTGGCTTCCTGTAGCAGCCCGCATTGAATTTAAATGTCTTCTCATTGCCTACAAGACCACCACCGGTTCAGCACCCACTTACCTTAACTCACTAATGCAAAGATATAGGCCCTCAAGATCTCTGCGCTCCGCAAATGAGCTGAGACTTGTGGTACCAGCTCAAAAGGGTAAGAAATCTCTCTCTCGAACGTTCTCTGCTTCAGTTCCTCGATGGTGGAACGATCTGCCTCTGGCTTCACGCTTGTCAGACTCGGTCTCCTAAAAACTCATCTTTTCCGGCTACACCTAACTCACTAACTCACTTCTTTTCTAACTACTCACTCTATCAAAAAAAAATAAAAAAAAATAACAAACCTTCTTTTGTAACTTCACTCTCTGTGTAACTCGGTAGCATTGTTGTAGCACTTGTTCATCTATTGTTGTATTGGCTATTTACCGCTTCATTGTCTCCTCGACTATTGTAAGTCGCTTTGGATAAAAGCGTCTGCTAAATGACTAAATGTAAATGTAAATGTAAGCAGGTGTGGTGTTGAAGAGGGGGGGGTCTGTGTGTGTGGTGGGGGGGGGTCGAGGGGTGTCAGAGGGAAGAGGTCTGTAAGTATACAGCTGTAGGGAAAAAGCTGTCCCTTAATCTTGTTGTCCTTGGAGGGCAGGAGGGTAAACAGTCTACAGTCAGGGTGAGACGAGTCCTTAAGGATGCTGCGAGCTCGACGAAGACAGCATTTCCTCTGGATGTCCGCAATAGAAGGAAGTGTTGTTCCTGTGATGCGTTGGGCAGTTTTCACCACTCTCTGCAGCGCTTTGCGGTCAGCCACCGAGCAGTTCCCATACCAGGCTGTGATACAGCTAGTCAGGATGCTCTCGATCGCACACCTGTAAAATTCACCAGGATGGCTGAAGACAGCTGGCGCTGGTAAGCCTTGTTGACCAGGCTGGAGGTCTTAGTGTTCCAGGACAGGTTCTCAGAGATGGTGGTTCCCAGGAACTTGAAGCTGGATACACGCTCAACAACCATCCCGTTAATGTGGATTGGGTCATGCGTGCGTCCTTTCTGCTTCCTGAAGTCCACAATGAGCTCCTTGGTCTTTGTGGTGTTCAGAAGAAGATTATTGTCAGCGCACCATGTGGCCAGGTGCTGTACAGGGAAGAGAAAAAAATATATATTTGAAATACTATCAATGACATAGGTGTCCATTTATGACTGTAAAATTTGATTGAAGTTTAGATGTTAGCAGTGTTAGATTTTGCTGAATTTGGCTGAACAACCGTTGGGTGGCTCGCCAATGCACTAGAATGCTTCTAGTACATAATTGAAGAAAGTTAGACCATGTTCAGGGGAAAAGAATTTATTGAAGATGCTTGTGTAGCATAGTCGTCTTCTGGGGCTTAACCCATCTTTACCCAAGGTACTGTCTGTGTGATCAGACTTTGTACCTGATACAAATGGCCTATAGACAAAAGGCAATATCATCAGGGACTCCTACTGGAGAACTTACAAAAAACACGATTGAGGACATCAATTGATTGAACCACACCTTTGCAGATATATGTTAATGACAGGAGGGGAGCAAGCATAATATGATCAGCCATTGAGCTTACAACCTAACATATATACATATGTTAATTGCATCTGGGACGGAGGTACAATTCAATGTCAGACATTGATTATATATGAAAGAATGACACCTTCACCAAAATCCTTCAGCAGTTACACCATTGCACTCCTGATACTCCTGATAAAGAACTTCCTGTTAGAGGCCTTACTTATCAAAATATCACTTTGCACAGAAATTGTCATTTGTCATTCAAGAATCTCCCAATTCAAAATGTCATGCATGACAAAGAATTCTCACTGAAATAAGGATAAGTACATCTGCCAAAAATAGGCCATTATCCCTAATAGTTTATAAAATTTTGTGGAACAGCTGGTTTCGGGTAGTCTTGGACAGTTTCAAATGGAGGAAATTTGCATTTTATAAGTCTAATTAGACGGCGTTAATGTTCACTACTGGAAGTTAAAACAATAGCATAAGTTCAAAGTAGCTAGAAGCTTTAATTCAATTTAGCTAGGGATGTACTTTTGGAGGGGCAGTCCTGGTTTAGTGGTTTGAGTGTTGGACTAGTGATCCCAAGGTTGCACTTTTAAAACTCGGTACCAGCAGGGATACCACGACTTTGGCGAGTCCCTTGAGCAAGCTAGCGTCCCCCCCAACTACTCCCAGGGTTGCCCAATGGCTGCCCACTGCTCTGGGTGTGTGTTCACAGTTGGTGTTTGTTTACCAACTGTGTGTGTAAATTGGGATTTAACTGTGAGACAAAATAACAAGTTATTAATGGATTTGCTTTCTAATTAGTTATTAAGTGGTTAAGCCATTATGAAAATATCGTCTGGGTCTTAACTGGGGTAGAAAAATTGTAAGACCATACTTGGACCTGTGACGAGAAAGGCCTGGATGACCACTTTCTCTCCTCCAGGGGGTTTGCCAAGGTTTGGGAACTAGTTTTAAGGTCACTTCTGGTGAGAAGAGAAAAACCACCACCTGACCTTCCATTTTTAATGTTGCAGATGGGTATGGGAATGGACCTGGGGTGTCCACCGAACACCATGGTAACAATTGTGCACACAGTGTAGCTTAATTGTAGATCTCTGGGGTTTTATGTCCAACGACACTTTGGACATAATATTTCCTCTTACTATTCGAGCAAAAATGAGAAGGATTGAAATACGAGTGACAACAGATTAACTCTTAACACTTTTAGTATTAAAAACAGCTGTGAGTTTAATGCTCATGGCAGTATTTCTTTCTCTTTTTCTCTCTCTAAGGGCATGAATGAAGCACTTCTTCCTGAGGAGAACACATGTTACCAGGCTCCAGCAAACACCGTTTCAGCCCAAGCACCTGTAAACATGTCTGGACTGCAAACTATAGTCAGTCCTTTAGCTGCCATAGAGCCTCCTGTATTCCCAAATACACCAGTCCTGGTTTGTTTGGTTTTATCGTTAGCGAGATGGGTCAGAGGTCTGCAATCCTGCAGCACTGATTTGAAGACTATATATAGTACTCGAATTACAAGTGTGATAAAAATGTATGTGTATATATTTATGAACACTTTGTGGTCCTTACATTTCACAGAAAATATGTTTGACCCCTTGGCCAGTGCTATAAGACTGTAAAGAGACTTTTTGATACTTAAAGTGTAACCAAAGAAACATTTAAAAAATGTAAGACTTACAGTTAGGTCAAAAGTATTTAATCAACTTGTGGCTTGCAAGTTCACCTTCTTAGATATCATGGAGGGATCTAGAATTTCAGCATAGATGCATTTCCACTCGAAAGAAAACTATTGAACTATTTGATCACTTGAGTCAAAAAAATAGATTTGGTACAGATATTTGGCCTTTGTTAACCATTACAGTGGTCAAATGTTTCCTTTAGTTCTTCCCTAGGTTTGCACACACTGCAGGATGGATTTTGGCCCACACCTCTCAACAGATTTTCTCTAGATCTTTGAAGTTTCCAGGGCTGTCGCTGAGCAAAACGAAGTTTCCGCTCCCTCCAAAGATTTTCAATTGGATTTAGGTCGGGAGGCTGGCTAGGCCAATCCAGAACCTTGATATGCTTCTTGCAAAGCCACAGGGTTGTCCAATACTTATTGACCTCACTGTAGGAATAAAAAAGTGAAAAGCAGTTCTGTGCAGACCTCTAATACTAATTAGCATTAATATTTCAACAATTGAAAGGATAAAAAGGCTAGTCTTATCTTAGTTTTCTTCTTCAGAGCCAATCAGTTGTCGGAGAAGATCAGCACACTATATTACTTGAAGTGCTTAACCATTGTAAGGTAAGAACTTCTATTTTCATTCAGAGACCTTAAGTGAAAATGGAGTGTTTAGTAAAATACAGAGTAGTTGATTTATTGGATGAACTGAAATGAGGGTTGGTTGTGTGTAGTTCCTGCATGCAGCAGTGGAGAGGCTTGAACAGAAGATTGACAAACACATGTTAAATCAGGTACTGTACAGATTGGCTGTCTATTGTAGGAGTGATGATGCTATTACTGATGTCTATGCGATTACTTATGTCTATGTGCTTCTGTTGAATAACTTTAAGCCAAGGTATGAAAGGAGTTCAGCAAGGTTCAACGGTGGTCCAAAGGTTTGTCTACTTCATTTATTTTAGCTCTGGTTTATTCCCCTTTTACTTGATTCTTTATTATTGTGCACAATGGAACATTTTTCATAGTATTTATTTGCATTTATTGCTGTTATATTTTATCAAATAAAGTAATGTCATCATCCGAGTCTGTCAACTTAAAGGCAAACACAGAATTTTTTTTCTGTTCTATTAGGGCAAGAACAGACAATTTCTTTTATATACTTTACAGATCATGAGCTTTGTATCATTCCAGAATTGACTCGTGCAATCTGCCCAAAAAGAGATTTCAGCTACTTTTTTAATTAGTGCTTTCCTCTACTATAACACTTTGGTCATTTGAAAATGTGTCTCATTGTTCTCAAAAAAAGTCAAAGGCATCTGCCGAGGACGATCAGGTTTCCTGTTCTTTGGCCCAGCGTCTCGGTCCACCCGTACAGAGGAACCCACAGTGGATTCCTCCATGGAAGCGAAACGCCACTAATCAAGGCCACAGCAGGGCAGATCTTCAAGCAAACAACAATAATCTTCAGTCAACCACACCTCCTGACGGTGGGAGAGGCAGAGGTCGTGGTCGAAGGGGTCGTAACACCGGAACTAAGCGCTGTTCTCAAACTTCAGATCCTGCTCCGCTTAAAGATGGGATGTCTACAGCAGAAATGGACGGTCCACAGCCTTTCAAGGTGATGAAGAAAAGTTCTCAGCCGTGCATGAGTAAGCAGAAGAGGAAAAAAAAGTTGGATGGAGATCACGTTGAAGCAGAGATGTTCAGAAAAGAAGTCACACTTGAAGCTGGTTTGGATAAAGGTATCATACAAGCTTAGTCCTATTCCCAAAACTGACATTTTGAGTTGTGTAATTGTCTTTGTGAAAAAACTCGCCTTTTGAGGGAACTCAGTACTGAGTTATGTCTTTCACACAAAATCCTAAGGAAGTCAATCCATGAGAAATATCTCTGAGATGTAAATTTTTTGATTGCTCATTTGCAGCACTTCTCTTAGACAGGTAACATATAGACAAATAGATGTTATCTATTTTATGTTAGTGATTTAAAATGTATGATAATCAGTGGTTTCAATACAGCGGATGTATTCCAGATCTTCAGCAGAATTCCCCCATTAATCAAATTCTCTTCAAGAAATTATCTTGTTTAATATATTCTTTGTAAATACTTTTCAAGTAAAATAGATCTAAAAAAGAAATATCTCTCTTAGTTCATTGAACCTATAACTCCGAGATTACAACCATTTGTTTTTCAGTGATGATCGGCAGCTCCTTGCGGAAAGTGTGGATCCCGCTGTCTGTGTATAAGGCCGTGTTTAAGGAGAAAGAGCCCCAGAAAGCTGTGGTGCCGGTTCTTTATTCCCTCTTCTCTAACAGCATTCTGTCCTGCAGTGCCATCACAGGAAATCCAGAAAAAGGCATCAAGCAGCTTGATCCAAATAAAATAGAAGCACTACGAGGTAAACCTCATTTCAGAAACATTTTGCTTAGAATTATGTCTAACAGCATCACATGTTCCCTGGAATTGCTGTTTGTGCTACTTAAGATCCAGAGCTGATTCGGGTTACCTTTTTTTGTTCAGAGTTTCTTGCTGAGATGTACCCACAGCATGATGTCAGCCTGAGGAGTGTGACATGGGCAATGTGTGTCGGAGAGATCAACAGAATTACTAAATACCACAAAAGACAGGCTGAGAAACAATCACAACTACCAGAAAAGGTGAGTTCTCTTATTCTTGGTTCTGCCACCATCTGAGTGTACTTGTGGGAAAATAAGAGCATTAAGCAAAGCATGTCATTTATTTCAGGTTGGTGACTGTGCGACTTAGACAGCAGCACTTCTTCATACCACCACAGATTTGTGTTAAATTTACAATGTGACAAACACACACTTAATGCACGACACTACTGGCTGTTATAACGTGTTCTGTTTATTTCAGTTTTATTAATCTCTAGGACATATGTGAGTTCTTTGGCTGTTATACAGAATGTACTTAAAAGATGCACAGTATTTTTTTTCTGCTATAAAAATGTTATATTTTATGTTACCAAATAAAGTTGATTTTGAAGTAATTTTGTAACCTTGCTAAATATACTTGGATGTTAAGTTAACATTGAGTACCTGTACTGTAAAATGGCATTGTTCATATATCCAAAAAGTCTTTGGTTCACTCACATTAACAGAACACAGATACAACTCTACTACTTTTTTTGGAAAAACTCACATAAATTATCACCAGTATAAATCAACAATTCAAGTTCATAAAGCATTAGATTTTTAACCTTTCTAAAAATAATTCATATCAATGGCAGTTCACACAAAAGGTTGTTCAGTACAAATAATTTTACAGATTGAGCTCCATCTGTTATCTCGCAGGAGTGAATGCTCTCTGTGCTAGCGTGCCCCTCTCTTTATGCCCATCTTTCGGTCATATCGAAATTTGCGGATGACGCAGTTTATAGCTCCTACGCAAACCTTCCAGTCACATCCATTCTCCTCCAAGTTCATATGCGGAAACTGCACTGACAGGTGCTCTGAGGACGACAAACAATCATTAGTAGGAAAAGAGATTATCTCTCAATCAGAACAGTCCATATATAAAGCTTAGGTTGCATTCGATTTATAATGAAATGTCTGCAGTTACTATCAAGCTGAAGAAACAATTTTCTAGAGTTTGCCTAGCAATCTAGTGAGTCTTGGGGTCCAAATTTAATGACGGCTTCAACATTACTCATCAATTTAATTTTTTGGAAAAGTAACTGTTTTATAAAAGTAATAAGGAATTTGGGGCTGGGCTGTATCTTGAATGAATTACGAAATAGATTTGAGTCGTGGCTAACATCGCCCATCAGCTATGATTTATTCACAGTAAAGCACAGCCTCGTACCTTATTGGTAACCTAAATTGTAATATTAATTAATGCTTAAATTTAAATGTATCATTATTCATTGGATTGTAATTATATTAAATTAACAATATGCTCAATTTATTGGATAACTAACAATTTTTTTTTTCAAAGGGATAGAACCTTTGTCACATTTAAGTTAGTCAAGTAACTGTTCTTCTACTGGTCACCCAATACTTACTAGACTTAATTAAATTCTCACTTGTTCCATTAACTGGATGTTTCTTTTGTTATTAAATCACATTATCTAAAGGGACTGTCTCTATTCCTAATGTGTATCTGAAGTCAAGTCTGGGTTTTACTTGTGTGCAGTAACATTTGTTATTGCTTTGAAACCGTTAATATTGGATCTATTACTTTCACTGGCAAAAACGAAAAAGCCTTGTGTTTCACTTACCTCTGAGTGCAGATACTTTGTTGTGGTCGAGTGGGTCAACACCCTGGCGTGCCCCGTAGACATTGCTGCGTATCAGTACGTCCTCCGGGAAGATGAATTTAATAAGATATCGAGCAACGAGCTCAGGACGCGGTCGCATGTGTGCTGCGGACAAGGCAAAATCTGGAATCTTCACATCTCGATGGGGCGACCCGATATACACTGTCCAGAAAAGCCAAAAATACTTTAATGTTCCAAATTTAACCATCATCAGCATTCAGAATGGAAGACAACAGGCATGAAACTAATCTCTGATTTGCTATTAAATTTGCTGTTAAAGGGTAGTTATTTGCATCTTACCACTATATCATGACATACAAAATTGTATTTCGCCTGTGTTTTTTACTAGATAACCCTGCTGTAACAAAAATATAGCTTTACATTACTGCTTAACCATGCAGAACAGCAAATGGGTCTGAGTAAATACGAGTGACATCACAAAACCATGAGAGCAAGCACATAGGCAACAGAGTTTGACATGTAAGAATGGTGTATTTTCTATTGATATATTTTGTGATTTGAACTCCTACCCAGGTTGCACGTTTCGCTGTCAAAGTTCATTTCAGCATGTTTGTTTGCGACTGACTTTGAGTTTATTTTGTCCTGTGGTGGTTTTTGCTCAGTCTCACTTTCAGACAACTCAACATCAATCTCAGCTGTGAGTGCAGATGAATCTTCTTCTTTTACTCGAACCCTTTTAGTTGTGTTCAACTTTTTCTGTGAAGTAAAAAATTTTTTTTGAATATGTAAAGTTACCTTGATACAACTTCTCAAAAACATAGCTTGAAAACATGCATTAACCTAAACATTTCAGGTGTTTGTTAGTATGTGTCTGCACTTTTGTCTCTATATTGCCATCTCTGCCTGAAACAAAGATGCAAATGATAACAACATTACTTAGTTCATACATAAATCATAAATGTAAACTCACCATGTGGATAAGGGGAGCAGTTAAAAAAAAAAATATATATATATCTACTTGATAACAAAAATACCTATTGAAGCTGTGAATTCTGTGAGGTAATGGGCTTTGCTAATGATTGAAAAAAAACTTAAATTTGCTCAAATGCTTCCCAGTCTTACCTTCCGTGTCTTCATCACAAAGCGAAAGTATCGCGCCGTCGAGTTTATCACAGACAAACATATTTTCCACTCTTTCCCTTTCTCTTGGAGATCAAATTTTGGATACCTCTTGACAGCCCATTCTGTAAAAATGTGTTCTGTTACATCTGCATTTCACGAAACTGATTCTGGATCAACACATTATATCTACTGATGTTAGAAGAGAAGTCCCACCCACCTCTGATGGCATTGATCTTGTTTGGGTCAAGTCTCTTTAGATGTCTGGTTTGATTTCCAGTGGTGCTGCTTTCAGAAAGTTGCTCAATTGTGAACATGTTTCGTAAGAGGTACCGCACCGATGAGCTGGGTCGCGGCATTTTTCCTGCTTTGTGCAGGACACTGTTTGGAAGGAAAACCTTCCTTTCCGGATTACCCACATAACCTAAAGAGGTCACAAACAGCATTTTATGGCAGCCAATGTCCTGATTAGAAATGTCTACTCTAATAAGAATATATTGTATTTTTCAGTTTATTAAAATAAAATAATATTTAAGGAGTAAACTTAGGCAACTTTCAGAAGTAAGAACTAAAATAAAGCGTTAAACCTATATAGCATATATGATAACAATCTTACTGGTGTTTGCAGGAGCCTGGTCAGTGCTGATCCGTGTTGAACCGTTCATTCTCCTCTGCTGATGATCTGTTTGATACCTTTTGGGTGATGGTTCTTCTGTTGATTTGTGTGTTTGGTTCTGGATATCAATCTGGAAAAGCTTGTTGTTGTCTGGGCTGGGAAACTGTGTGTGAGGTTTCTTGTTTGCCAAAGATGGAAGTGAAGGTGATGAGATAGGATGTGGCATAGACAGGTCAGGGGTTGGCAAGCTTTCACTCCTGCCTGGGTAAGCGGATGACACACGAGTCCCCTAATATAAAAGAGAAAGACATGTAAATATATTCTATACACAGAAATACTGTATCATAACTAAACAAATACAGTATATGATGTTTAATTTACCTGAGAGAACAGAGGTGATTGACTCTGCTGAATGGTCTGAATGATTGAGACTTTCGCCTGAAGCATGTCAAACTTTTCCTCAAGTTTTAAAATGGCTCCATATGTAACCTGTACAAATTATAATATGTGTGATATGTATATGAAATATATATGAAATATAAAATGTAAGATAAATAAAATAACTACCTGACAGTATCCAAGAATCTCTCCCAGAGTTCTCTCCAGGTCAGATTCATACATGTGAGGAGAAATTCCTCTCTCCCCCTACACACAACAAAAGACTTCAAAAAACAACGAAAACAGGAGGTATGCAACTCTGTGTAGTGTTTGTTTTGGTTACCGGTGAATCATGTTGCATTTCATATGAGATGAAGCCATTCATGACACCGTTATCGACTTCCTCAGACATCTAGCAGAAAAATGAAACCATTTTACGTCAAAGCAGTTTACCCCCCGATTCATTCCCATGTGGCTCAGAATAGTTTTTCTGATCACATTGACTGATACGATATAAATACAAAAATGTGCTACTCTACCATACTATCACTGAGAGGACTGACACCTCGGAATCTCTCTGGTGATGATCTGTCCTTCTCTGCTTCAGTTTTCGTCGTGCGCAATCTGGTCCTTACTGCAGACAGAAACACAGCAAATTAGATTTCACTGCAATATTTAAGTAATGAATGAAATAACTTTACTAGGAACAAACGAACAGCTGGATCATAATGCTATCAGTTAGTCAGCGAATGAAAGTGCTCTCATCATTTGAAAACTGCATGACTTGCTTTCTTATGCAGAGCCCAATGAAGATATTTCGAAAAATGTTGGTAACCAAACAGGCACCCATTCGCTTCTAATGTATGGACACACTGTCGATGTTCGGTTATCAACATTCTTTAAATTATGTTATTTTGTGTGAACTATTAACTTAACGTCCATTTGAAATATTAACCAGTCACAATCAAGTTGTTCGATTCAATTTAAGTTAAATTTTATTTCTATAGCATAAATAATAATAAAAAGGTTAGATAAATAAAATGAAGACATTTCTACAATTAAAACATATAACATTGCCTATTTTTTGATAAAGACCATGAACAACTTTGTTATTTGTTCATAATTCTGATAGGAAGTTGCTTCACTGCTAGAAAAAAAGTACATTTATTACCATGGTATGTATGTATTACACTTTTATGATAATGAACCATGTATTACCATAGTAACCCTACATTTATAGTATTTGTGGTAAAACCATAATAACTGTGAAGAAATGTAGTTTAGCACTGTAAGTCAGTGTTTCATACGAAAGTCTATTTTCTGAAATAACACATTGCGTTAGGACATATGCCAAAGAATTACAAACATAAATATGTACAATAATGTGATTCGTGCATTATATGATCATTACTGTACAAGAACTACAAGTAATTGAAACACTAAAAATCTATAAATAGATTTGGGCATTTCCAGGGTTATGGACACTTTTAATGTTATTGTTTCCAGTAAAACGAATCAACTATTTATATTAGAAAAAACCCTTGTTGATAGTGTTTAACATTAGCACTTTTAACTTAAAAAGAAAAATAAATCTGAGTTATGGACGTGACAAAAATGACACCACTTTGTGAGACAACAAACGTCTTAAGATTAATGTGAATGAAAATGTACAAACCAGAATCAAAAATATCCAACAAGTAGTCCAGGGATAGCTTTTTATAGAACATAAAATAATTACTATATTTTTATTTTTATGTGTCAGTTTTTTTTTAGCAAAATGTAGAGTTATGGATTTGACAATCCTGAAATTAGCCCTAACTTTACTATGAAAAATAATGCCCTTAAAATAAAAATAATTCTCTTAAAATAAATAATTCTCTTAAAATAAAAAATTCTCTTAAAATAAAAATAATTCTTTTAAAATAAAAATAATGCTCATAAAAAAAAATAATACTCTTAAAATAAAAATAATTCTTTTAAAATAAAAATAATTCTCTTAAAATAAAAATAATGCTCTTAAAATAAAATAATTCTCTTAAAATAAAAATTATTCTTAAAATAAAAATAATGCTCTTAAAATAAAATAATTATCTTAAAATAAAATAATTCTTACAATAAAAATAATTCTCTTAAAAAAAAGAATGCTTTTAAAATAAAAAATACTGCTCTTAAAATAAAAATAATGCTCTTAAAATAAAAATAATGCTATTAAAATAAAAATAATTCTCTTAAAATAAAAATAATTATCTTAAAATAAAAATAATGCTCTTAAAATAAAAATAATGCTCTTAAATAAAATTAATGCTCTTAAATAAAAATAATGCTATTAAAATAAAAATAATGCTCTTAAAATAAAAATAAAGCCACTAAAACTACAAGTACTCAAAACCTTTAGTAAAAACGTGATATTTCGAGATCATTGTCATTAAAGATCAAACATGAGTCTTAACAATGCGTTCTAAAAACACAGATTAATAAATCCTGTATTTAAATCATATAGCGTTAGAACCCCCCCCCTCATTGTTTGTAACGTTTGTCCTCATGTGTTGACACGTGCGTTTCCTGTAGTAATGAGATAAAGAATGACGTGTACCGTGTGTAGACATGCTCGATCCTCGTTTGTTATAAACACTAAACTTGTGTTTAAACTTCTTTTGTGTGGCTGTTCCTGTAAGTTGTTGTTGTTGTTTGTAGGGTTTGGAATGAAGCCCCGCCCGTTCTGTGCAGTCATCCCTCTGTGCGCATGTCTGAACGCAGCGCTGCGTTTAACAAAGCGTTCCGACAAGAACCCGCCGAGAAAACGTGTGACGTGTGCAGTGGGCGGGGCTTAGTATACGGGACACTTTAAATGTTTGCTTTTTTTACATAATGCCCATTAAACGTTTTCGTTATATTATGGTGACGTTTAATATAACCGTTCACTGTCCAAACGGCCGTTAAATATCACAGAAGGGTTTTCTCATGTGTTGCTTTTCTCAGCGCTGAGTAAGATTGACCAATCAGAAGCGTTTGTGATGACTGAATTGGAGCCATGCTGTGTTTTGTAAAGCTTTTAGAGTTTAATTCGTTGAATATATAATATAAAATAAATAATTATAAACAGTAATGCTTTATGAGCTGCATGGGAAGACTCTTTCTTTTGGTTTTAAATGCGGATTTTATTTTTATTTATTTTTTTCAAAAGTGATAAGAACAATAGAAACGAAGTAATGAAAGGTACAATTAAATATATTGTTAACTGTTTTTGAACACGTCTGAAGAAGATGTAAATCATGCAGAAATAAACTGTAGACATGTGCACTGCTTTTCTCCACCTGCAGGTGTCGCTCATAAACTAACCGGAAGAAGATAAAACAGTTTTATTGATTTTTTATCATGCAATTATAAACTTATTATAACAAACTTATACATCTCACAACAATAATAAAGGTCAATAATATGGTTATACAAACAGTAAAGAAAAAACATAAAATAAATGAATAATTGCCAAGAAAAGTCAATAAAATAAAATAAAAGTTCAATAGTGCTTGATATATTTGTACAGCTTTTCTATTTTTAATATTATTTAAAGTGTTTCCATATTTTTTAATATCTTTAATTATTTATATATAATTAAACTTTGATATATATTTAATTATTACTATTTGGCTTGGCTTCAGCCCATTTCTTTACATGATTATGAAATTTTCCAAGTAAAACGATCAGATGCGTCAGGTTTAACATTCCAAACCAGTATGAATTTCTTCCTTAAAACGAACAATAAGATATTTGGAGAATGTTACTAACTGAGCCACCCTGGTATCCATTCACCGCTATTGTACATAAACCAGTGCAAGTCAATGGGTTACGCTGTCGCTGGGCTAGCAACATTTTTTTAAATATCTTCTATTTTCTTATCTCATCAATTGAATACAATGAAGTGTATTTGAACAAACCAAAAAAATGTAATGTTTCGTAAGTGAAGTATGCGATCTTCTTGCCTTAACTTTGATTTATTTCTAAGCTTGCCTTTGTTCTGTACTGGTTTGTAGTGTTTTGTACTGCCAAGCAGGCTGGACTACATTTGTGCAAAAATGTAATTGTTAAAGAACAAAAAGAGGTTGTGTGAACAGATTCCTTGGTGTGTTTTACTGACTCACATTCTGAAATATTTTATCGTTGGTGTTATTCATCCGTAAAGAGGTGTTTTTATAGGTTCTTTAATAATCTAAACAAAATATTCATGAATCACTCATCTTAAAGTGTTCTGAACCTTAACACAAAGAAACATATTTGGAAGAACATTCCAACTTTCTGCGGCTATATTAACATAGGAAAAGATGGATGGTACAGAATAGTTGGAAAATACAAAACATTTTTTATGCTTTATTTTCTATGAAAAGATATTTACACTTTTTATTTTTAGGACATCTGAAAACAGATGTTAGAGATGTATTGCAGATAAGCAATGAAATGTCTTTCAGATGGAAATGCATATTAAATAGATGGCTCTAGGATCTACGTGTGCTGTTAGGGTTCTACTCCATGTGGTGTGCGCCTTGTACCAGTCACACATTAAACAGTATGATTTATAGGGTTCAATTTTTGTAATTATCAAGATGATGTCATCTTTTAAAATATTTTTTCCGAAATATACTTGATTCTGACATCTTTTAATGCAATAGGGCAGCACAAAAAAAGAACTGATAAACTGATAAGCAGTTAGATAAAACAGATTGAAAACTTGAAAAAATTGAAAAAGTTATAAAAAAGAAAAATATCACTGGAAGTATAACACGAATACAGTAAGCTCTACAAACCAAGTGTGAAATAGTTATTTTAAAATCAAATTTACAGATGTACTCTGTATTTTTTATTTGTTTTTCCTTTTCACCCTTCATTTCTAGCCTTCTATGGTCAAAGTAGAAAGAAGCTCCAGCACCTTTGAACCTATAACCAAGGATGGCCACTCCTTACTGGATCTTATGGCTTGAGTTTACCATGATTGTGTCTGAATGTGTGTACTATAGGAGGAATAAAACTGTGCTGTTAATCAAAACCATTTTACTTATGTTACATGCGAGTTTCATTACATAGAGTATTTCCAGAAAAATGCTTAATTGAAGCAGAAAGCTCTGGTAACGCATCACAATTATGTGCTATTTGTTAATATTGGCCAAACTGTTTAAATAATGAGATTTGTGTGCATATTCATGTGATCGAAGATGTACATGCTGTGCTTATCGAATAATACATTTTCTTTTAAGGATTTTCTCTGAAGTGAGCTTTTGCGAATGATGCTGTTATGGGCAGTAGAGGGATTCTGAAGAGCTGAAGTAGGGGAAGAGATTGAGCATTTACCATAATCCTCTCCCAAACCACATGGCAAAATTGTTCACATGTAGATGTAAAGGGCAAAATTGTTGACAATATCATAGTGTTTTTAAACCCTAGCCTCACATCCAGTTCCACTTACAGTCAATCGCTGTAAATATACAGTTCTATTGCTCTGTGATCTCACAGCGATCCTCAAAACAACAATTGAAATACAGGAAAGCTCCAAGAGGTGCTGCTTAACAATGGTTCTGTTCATAAAGACAGGTATTTTTGTGTAGGTAAGTTCTCTTCATCTGATGCTCCTGTTATCTGGGTGAACCTCCAGGACCAATATTGGGTCCACTTCTTTGTAGTTTGTATTGTGACCATTTATAGATTGTACAATAATTTCTTTAAATGCTGATGCACAATAAAAGATGTTCTCATAAATAAGCATTTATTTCTGCTCAGTCTTTTCAAAGATCAGGAATCTCAGTGTCATTCTGGTCTTTGAACTTAGCAAACAAATTAAGTGGGCAAGGACAGTTTTGATCAATTACAGATAATCTTTAAATTTAAATTTAGTTGTTTGTGGGTTGTATTGTAGGATGTCATTTTTAATTTTTATTACTTCTTACCTGGATTGTTGTAACTCATTGTATTTATGTCTTCCTCAGTCTTTCATTATTCACCTTCCAATGTTGTTTAACAGGGTAAAGAGAAACAAGCATGTAACACTAGTTTTTACACCTTTTTTATTGGCTCCGTGTCCATTGTAGAATCCATTTAAAAATATTATTTTTTGCTTTATGGTTTAACCTTTGGATTCTCCTTCCAATTTTTGAACACGAAGGACCCTTGAAAAGTCCAACTCATCTCTCTCTCTCTCTCTCTCTCTCTCTCTCTCTCTCTCTCTCTCTCGGTGGGGAGTTGACCAAACATTTATAGAACTCACTTCTGCTTGTTCTAAACTTGGAGTCCCCAGGGATCACTCTTCTCTACTTCTGATTGGCTGATACGTCTGTGTCCTGCCACCTGATTGGTCTCCGATCATAAGCCCACCCCTCACAATAAACCCTGAACACAGCAGAATGTGAGTGCAGCTGAAGTTCTCAGACCAATGCGAACGACATCTTAACTGTGATATTTAATATTTCGATATTATAAGGATTAAAAATCAATTAATTCAAACCTGAAGTGCAGTTAATCACTGATGTGGTGATTATGGGATAGAGGCTCGGTGTGTTCACGTGTCTGTGGAGTGAACGCGTGTACTGATGTGTTTCTATTAAACCTCTGGAGAAGTTTTCACTGCACGTGCAATACTTTACACATGTCGCTCTGCTTTAATCTATGGGGACATTTCATTTTCATGTTTTATTATTAATATCTCCACAGTGAGATAAAGATGATGGAGCAGAAGTGTCTTCAACGGATCTTCCTGCTGCTCACACTTCTGATTCTCATAAAAACTTTTTCTCTTGTTTACCACGAGGTAAATACGACCTTAAGGTAAGAAATACAATCTGAAATTAAATGTA
This sequence comes from Triplophysa yarkandensis, assembly GCA_033220385.1. Classification (NCBI taxonomy): domain Eukaryota; kingdom Metazoa; phylum Chordata; class Actinopteri; order Cypriniformes; family Nemacheilidae; genus Triplophysa; species Triplophysa yarkandensis. Next base: position 4,197,984 of record CM065671.1, on the reverse strand, counting down.
TTATTATAACAGGACATGAAATACTTGAATGTCAGTGTTTTTATTTGTTTGGGACTTTTTGTTTCTTAAAGATGCAGCTAAACACAAACATGACACATGTATGGTTTTAGATCAATAATTGATTTGATATATGTTAAAAAAATATTTTTACTATGATACTATGATGACTAAACTGGCATGTGCAAAATGTATAATAGGATTAATAAAAAACAGCTTTACATAATCAATAGATAGGAGAATTGTGGGAATGTAAAGTGCCCGGGGTTTATTTTATGAATGAAAGTGCAACCAAAAAAAAGAACATTCTTTACATTTTCTTTTTTTAATTTTGGTAATCACATCAGCCCGTTGATTTGTTTGGGCACATGAAAGTCAAGGCGTGCCAGTAAACAACATTCTTCGAAACATTTTGTGTTCTGCCAACTAAAGTCATACAGGATTCCAATGAAAATGGGTGAGGGAATGATGACATATTTATTATTTGTGTCTTATCATATTATGACCATTATTTATTGAACTTTATAATAGATTGGTAGTAGCGTATTTCGATGGCAAACCTGTTAAAAAGGGCCTGTCTGCTTCTAGGGGTGTAGGGGTCTGTAACCTTTCAGTTATTACCAATAACTATTCACTGTCACATGTCTGATATCATTTGTCACGATCGTCCTTTGTGGCAGTTGAATACGATGCCCGACGGAGGCAAGACTTAAGTGCGAGATACAAAAGTGTCACAACTTCTATAAAAAACTTTGTAAACACAACCGGCATAAGATATCACTGTGTATAAATCCTGCCACGCACGGATAAAATATAAATATTTATATAATACCTTCAGCTGTCACTGTGATGCGCATCTAAAACACACATTATTTTATCAACTTTTATAAACGGCTTTACGATATTTGTGGGGGAAGTCGTGGCCTGGTTTTATCAGGTTTGATCTCGTAATACAAAGGTCCCTGGTTTGACTCTATACACGACTAAGGTGAGTCCCTTAATCAAGGCATCGTCCCCCCAACTGCTCTCTGGGTGCCACAGCATGGCTGTCCACTGATCCGTGTGTGTGTGTGTGTGTATGTGTGTGTTTGTGTATGTGTGTGTATGTGTGTGTCTAAGTGTATCTTAGTGTGTGTGTGTGTGTGTGTGTGTGTGTGTGTGTGTGTGTGTGTGTGTTCACTTACTGTGTGTGTACACCGGGATGGGTTTAAAGCAGAGCACAAATTCCTAGTACGGGACACCCTAGTTGGCCACACGTCACTTCACGTGACGTCCATTTAAAATCATACTGAGCCGTGAACTCTTAAGGTCCGTTCATATTGCGCAGGAACAATAAAAGCCAAAGGATGTCCCACGAACCGAGCGTTCACATCAAGGCCCAAATGATTTCTGTCACCAGCTACCTCTCCGTTCAGCCAGGTGCCGATAATGGTCACTGATGCCTTCCAGCGTAAAGCAAGAGTCATGAGAACTGATGCGATCGATATACGAATATTAATATACAAACAAACATGTATTGACCTAATGGCAGTATATATTTTCATGTCTTTGTCATGTTTTAACAAGAAGATGGTCTGGCTTGTCATGACAGCTTCGTTTAAGTTTATTCATTTGTTATAGATAACATTATTTATTACAGATGTTTTAAAAGTAATCACGCATATCATAGGAATTACCCGGTGTAATATATTACTGATGAGTTTAATGATTTTTACTAGAGAAATATAAACCACTTTGTAGCTTTTCATACTAAGCCTGATTTTGGAGCTGAAACCACAATGCGCACATAATTATGATTTTAAAGGTGCGGGTTAATATTGCATTACATAAAAGATTTTTTTAAAAGTACGAGTCCCCATCCACAAACGATGTGACAATTCCCTTGTTAAACAATAGCAAGTAAAAAAGTAATTAAGATCAGAATATATTAGTTTGTGATAGTTTTTCTGTAACAGTAGTGCCACCAGACACATGAAGGGATGCTCACCTCTTATTGGATGGCCTGTTTCTTCGCTTTGCGAAGGAGGGAAGATTTGTTGCACTCAAATAAAAAAATAAGTTCTCTTTTTGGGGGATGAAAGGTCTTGTTCAATATGAAGGCCTTCATTGGCATATATTTTGTGTTTATGCTAAAACGTTATCACGACGAACCTTTTGTGCCGAAGTTTAATTAACCCTTGATATGGGAAAGTTGCTCTTGTATTTGATTTTGTGCCGCCTGCCTAAATGAAGCCAAACACAATTATTGTGAATGAATTGAGGCATGGTAGCTATTACATAAAGATGTTGTGCTTGTGACATGATTGTGATATTATGCACTTTTAGGATTTACATTTGTGTAATTTTTCTAAATGCTTCCGGATCTGTGCTCAGACTTGTGTTTTGATAGAAACAAATTTTTTGAGAAGGTAAATTAAAAGTTTCAGTTCATACTTCTGACTGATGATATTTAAAAACATTGAAAATTTAGTGCATGGTCGATGCATTGTGATATTGAAACGATACTTCGGAACGATGATCGTAATCCAACCAAACCATGAGACCAGTGTAGGATCTTCTTTCAGAGTGAAAGAGGAAAAATTTTAGGTCAAGAGAAAGCTAAAGTATGAAATGGACTACACCAAAACCACTGTTCATTCATTTTTGTATTAATTTCTGCTTTTAGGAAGACTTTATAATAACATCATTGGTGATGACACCAAGTATTTTGTGTCATTGATAAATTTCTTATGCAATATACGTGCATTTTGGTCCCTCCAGTATATGCAACCCTGTCTACCAAACTCAGGCTAAAGTCAAGTACATGATTTCAGTCTTTGACATGATCTTACTCAGTCATTATGTAGGATAATTTTGTGTAGAAAATGACTATGGGAATGACTTTACAGGGTTTTTACAGGGATGGTTTTATTTATACAGTCAGACGGGAAGTGACAAACTTCCTTTGTGGTTGCTTCTGCAAAAATAAATACGAGACCTGTCTAAACGGAAAATATACTGACATATCGTACACCAGTGCTATTTTTTTGTCTTCAAATGCTGACAACTAATGCTCTATTGGAAGGCATGTTTATACAAAAATCATGTGTTACTCCACTTTATTGTTCTACCAGCCTAAAAATTATACAGATTTAAAACAACTCAAATAAATATATTTGGAAGAATGCTTGTAAAAAAACATTGCAAAAGGTTTTAGACCCTATTGGCATCCATAGTACCAAAATATGTGGCTGGTGTTAAAATTGAAAACGAATGCGAAAATTAATCATAACAAGAGCAAAAACGTTCTTAAAATGGTTTGAAATGTTCCCTTTTAAAATAAACAACAAGCGACACGTGAACAAATAATGGAAAATAAATGTAATAAGCTAAAGAAGCACTTCTTGTTCATATCCTCTGAGCATCGATCTATGATAAAGGTAATATAAAGAGAGAGTTAAAAGTGATATTTTAATTAAATGAGAGCTAAAATACTTTTTTGCAAAAACACGAGTTTAATATTAAAATGAAAACCTGAGTTAAATAGCAGTATTATTGACAAAAGATGTAATTGTTGTATAATGTACAGTGAAGGTCAATAAGTATTTGATCACCCCTGACATTTGCAAGTTCTCCTACTTAAAAATCATAGAGGGGTCTAGAATTTCCAGCCTGTGTGCATTTCCACTGTGAGAGACCTAAAAAGAAATCTAAAATCTTTCATCTAAAAAGAACGAGGAGAGATATTCTGTTGGACCCCAGTCTGAGGGACACTGACAGTCATTATTTGCCTTTTCCATATGCTGACAATTGCTCCAAGCTGCTTTGCATTTGCCTCGTAGCTCTTTTCATTTTTGTGAAGGTCTACAATTTTATATCGTGTGACTTTTGACAGCTGTTTCCGTTTGGCTATGCTGCTGCTTAGACTTTTGACTGATTGTGAGGAGTACAGGTGGCTTTATGACATCTAATGACATCAAACAGGAGCTACTTATTTAGAATCATGAGCAGAATGTAGCTGGACTATTTAAAAGCAAAATAAGAGGTCTGTGAGGGTCAGAATTCTGGCTACTAAGCAAGTGATCCAATACTCATTTGACACAGTTATTTATAACTAAATTGTAAAAAAAAATCATACGTAATCACGTTTTTATAGCAAAATTGCTATTGCGTTTTGATTTGTGATTTTTGTATTATTTAATAAAATAAAAAAGATTAAACATAAATTATAGACCAGACCTATATGTTATAATAAAATAGGGTGATGAATTGATTGACACATTTTTCACAGAACTACCCCAGTAAAACCGATATATTATCAATTTGTTTGAATTTCTATCCTTAAACATGTAAAAATTATATGAACATAAAACAGGCTGTGGTGCATTTCATTAAACCTTTTCAAAATGCATTAAACGTCAGTATATATGATCATAAAGGGTTTTGCATTGATATCCGATCACTTTATTCATAAAATTAATGCTATAGCTGCAGTAATGTAATAACTTGCGCGAGGCTCACAAATCCTACATATTCATAAGGGTGCTTATATATGTATTATATAACTGCTAAATCCTTATTGACAATATAAAATCCATTTGCACCTTTACTCCACAAATACAACAAATCACCGTAAACATTCCGTATATTTACATTTGACTTCTTGTAAAAGTTAATGTACAGTATGCGCAGTTATGTAAGATGCAATATCGTGCGATCTCAACTGTTATAGACAGGGTTCTTACGGTCATGGAAAGTCTGGGAAAAGTCATGGAATTTTATGATGGCATTTCAGGCCTGGAAAGGTCTGATTCATTTTCTATTTCATTTTGGTAATTAGTTGTATTTCAATAAATTTTTTATCCAAAAAAATTGTTAAAACTGCCTCCTTATTACTGTTTATTATTGTCCGTTATTGTGTTATCTCAATGAACTGCAGCTCTTTCTGTTATTCCCTGACTAAATTTATCAAGCTACACATACTGTTGCTCAAAATGACTGCCCTCTGCTGAAGAGCTCTATACAGAATTGTTTTTGCATTATAATTGTATATTTGTGTTAACTATTACTGTACTAAACATTTCCTTTCATTATACCCAAATAACCATTAAAGAATAGTAAATATTAATGCTGTGAAATAAATGAAACTTTTTATCCTGCAGGGTGACATATGCCATCTCACCAGCCTACTGCCTGGAGTTGTGTAACAAGTTTTCCACCATCAATGCCATTAGGTTTGTGCAGTAACAGAACAGTAATGACACATTAACTGTATGGACAAATGTATTGTAGATTTGAATTGATTTGACGTGTTATTCACACATTTTTTATGCTAAATGAATGATTTCATTAATTGATTAGAGGCCATTTTATATTATAAAGCCCAACCTTTTTAAGAGGGAATCTGCTCAAGAACCAGTTTATCTGATAAAACTTTATTCACAAAACAAATTAGAAACTGTAACACTTCACCATAAGGTGTTTCTTCTCAACATTGGTAAATGCAATTTACTTACATGAACAATAAACAGTTAAGTCTTTAAGCATTTATTAATCCTTGTTAAGGATGTTCAGTTCAATACAGTCATTCATGTTAGTTCATGGTTCATTAACGTCTCCGGTTACGTTTGGTAACCATAATTTCTTGAAGGAGCAAACTAGATGTTGTCTCCAAACTGAATGGGGTTGAACTTAGGGAACCTTTTATGTTCTGAGCCTATTAAAAAGCCCAATTCATGTGGCGAATGAATCAATTCATGTCCCTGTCCATGGTGATGGGTATAAAAGAGGACGGAAGATATCTTTCCTTTTGTGCTGAGGAACCTATGTGGCCTCCTGCGGTCGCTGCAGTGGCAGCCAAGTGTTGTGGCATAAAAGGACATAATGTCTCAATCCCTCCCTCAGGGAACTAAGGTTACCATACATAATGGAAGTCGTCCCCTTTCAGTCCTTCTCATAATGTTGTGCTTACCCTGATTGAGGTTCCTGTACAATCACGCCACAACCTTCGGATATGTCCTGTCGTCTAGCGGAGCTGCAGAGGCTCTATGCAACTCATGACCTTCCAGTGGGAACTCGTATGGTGTAATCAGAGCACCCTGCTGGGACTATAGAAACTAACACCGACCAGCTGCAGGTGGTGACCTTCATCCGACCATGTTGGTGGGGAAACCACCAACTTGCAAACACTGGGCAAATGTTACTTTTCTAATCAGGACATACGTTACGGAGATCACAGCCAACCCAGAGGGGTATCATGTGACAAATACTGCATATAAGGAAAAGACCCGAGCTGAGACCTAGCTCCACTCTGAGTTTGTAGAACTTGCAAAAATGGTGGCTGTAGCCCAGCCCGTTGCTCTGTCTGCCAGAGATTAAGCCTGGTCCATATGGCAGTTGGCAGTGGTGAGGCTAAGACTGATATGCAGTTAAGTGGCACTTGCGGTCCAGTATGCTGGTATCTGTTCCGAGCCATCTCTCCCTTTCTGCTGTTCCCAATAACAGACCAGGAGCTGTTGAGCTTGTGAAACTCCTTGCAGATTCACCACCTGGTCCCTAAAGGGAGTGGTGGGAACCTTGGACACACAATCTGGCCAGGCTCTCAGAATAACGGGAGAATCAGCTGGTCCAAATTCAAGGCACTCACTGGACGCAGAGAATGCATGTGGGTTCTCTACCCTATGAAAGATATAAGAACAACAAGGAGAGCTGTCTTCCTCACCAAGGGCTCCAATAGGGGGACTGCTGAGGCTGCTATGGACTACAGTCAAGTCCTAAGAGGATACCAACGTGTCCCTCAGGTACCTGAGGCACAAGGTCCTCCATTAGGGGAATAGGCCAGAACCAAAAGCATGTTTTCAAGTAGCGAGCAGACAGGAGCACTTGATACTCCTCATCCCTGACCTTTTTAACAGAACCTGTGCAATGAGACTCACTTCTTGCTGTTGTGCTACCAGTCATGTGCTAAAGCGTCCGTGCCAAGAGGGACCTGGGTCAGGGAGAACCCAAGCAGAGCCACCATTCCTCTGGCCGGGCCGCTGGAAAGAGATTGCATCGGCTGAATCGTTCAGTACTACAGGGTGGTGTACTGAAGGCTTGCATCGACTACACAACCTGATGACTCCACTTGAGGTGGCGACGTGCGAATAGTGACAGTTTCTATTAGAATCCGCCACCTTGGTAATTTATGTATACCACAGCAGCCGTGCAGTCCGATCGGACCAGCACATGCTTGCCCTTCAGAAGAGGCCTGAACCTCATAAAAGCTATTTGCAATGCAACCAACTCCAGTGCTTTAATATGCCAGTGTAGTCGGGGATCTCTTCATCAACCCGAAGCTACATGCCCATGGCAAACTGCAACCATGCCTCGTTACCTGCCTAATTGGGATTCTCGTCCATACAAGGGTCACTGATGACCATTGGGCCAGGATGCTGCTGCAAGGCGTCGTGACTCGAATACAACTATTGCCAGTGTGCCATTCATTCCGTGGAACCTTACTCTGTAGCCAAAACTGCAGTGTTCTCATATGCATATACATAAGGTGAATTACTCCGGCAGAGGATGCCATTTGTCCTAGGAGCCTCTGGAATGTTTTCATGGGGCCTGAGACATGCATGCCAGTAATGACTGCGTACGCTTTTCATTAGTAGTGTAGACATAGTGACAGAGTCCAGTTCCATCCTGACATAGGAGATGCTCTGCGTTGAGTGCTTGCTCTTCTCCAAGTTGACCCGAAGATCCAAACAACCTTAGGTCCCTGTACATACAGACCAGCAAATGACCCAGCATGAGCCAATTGTTGAAGTAGTTCAGTATCTGCACTCCACACCCCCTGAGGGGCGCTAAAACATTAGTAAATGCAGAAGTAGTATTTATTCATGGTCAGTTCGTTTAAGCTCATGCATTAAGTAATATTTAACTAACAGTACCATATTGTAACGTGTTACCAGGAAAACAATTTTAAAAACAGCTCACAAATGTCTCTCACTGTCTCAGGCTTGATATGAAGAACTTCACTAAAGATCTTTCAGCATTAATGAGGTGTCCACACGTGTCCAACAACACCATTAAGGAATTACACAGGTTTGTTTTACATTTTTACACTGTTCCTAGCATAAAACACATTTTCTATGTACTATGAATAGAAAAACTAAAATACTTAGCATAATTTTTAATTAGTTATTACACATACGTTTTTTCTTCCCAACTTAATTCCTCTTAAAGGTAATCATCTGAAAAAAATATAGTGTGAAGTAATATATCCGCTGCTTTTGATCTGACCATATAACAAATTGGACAATCTTGGTTATGCTTTCAATGTGATGACGGAACTTTACAGTTGTTTGTGGTGTTCGAAGACTGTAGTAGTGGAGGAGAAGCTTGTTGTGGCGATGTTATGTGAAATTTAATTGAGCTAGTTCAGAAAATGAACTCTGATTAAACATTTTAATGTCATTGCTTATATGACTGGTCAAAGTAAGTGAGGCACTTGGCTTATTCTTGACTGACAGGACATTGCTTTCAGTTGTTGCCTTTCTCCATTTTGGCCTTCAAAAGTTCTCCTTTGAATGTTTGCTACTTCTACCAAGATCTGCCTGTGCCCCTTGGCTTCCACTTTTTGTGGCCAATCTCGTCCCCAGCTAGTCGTGCATGGACCCAAAGTTTGAAGTTTGAGAAGATATTGAAAATCTAGTCATTTGCTTTAACAGACATTTAAAACATTAAAACATTGTTTTAACATTTGAAAGTTTGAATATCTATTTTTAAGGGATTTTTCCTTCTATTAAGTAGAAAACCATACCACACCAACAATAGTCAAACCAGTATACCTTTTGTTACATTACACACTGCTATAAATAGATGAAGAATTAGATATCTTAAATCGTACCTGTGTTATTTTGGAAAAGGCATTACTTTGATTCTCTCTGCTTGTGCCTGTTGCAGTTTTGTATTAATGGTATTAACTTGCAATAAATTAATTAATTAACTTTATTTTTGACTGTGTTTACAGAGTCAGACTGCGTTCCTGTTGTAACGCAACAGGTGTTTTATACTTGACCAAGAAGAACACGGCTATTAATGAGAGTATTGTTTATGAGACCAGCTCAAAACGGAGCTTCAAAATGAACACCGATCTTCACAATATGCTGCCTGAGGTAAGAGATGTGTTTGTAATTATTTGAACCTTTTATAAATAAAATTATTTTTATTTTAACTCTCAAACTAAGATGTATCATGACCTCAGCAAGCCTCCCCACTCAACATGTGACCATTAAATTTATGAAATCAGAAAACATCTGGATTGTACTTGGTAGTTTTAAGAAAAAGAATAACATGTGTACTGACGGCATGCGAGGACAGGTATTTATTAACTTAAAGATAACACTGAAAATTTTTTTTATTATTTACACATTTTCTGAGTTTTTAGACTATATAAAATGTGATCGATGTATAGTTACATTTGGTGCATGGCTCTGAGCTTGACAGCCCACCACATTTGATCAATTCATTCATTCAAAAAAAAAATTACAATTTTGAAAATATAAATTAACGACTTAGAATGTGAACAATAGTAGAACTAATGAACTGATGTCAACTCAAAAATAGTCTGGAAAAAGTTTATAGAATAACCTTGTAAAGCTCATTTAGTGAATTGGGTTGTCCTCACTCGAACTCGTAACAAATGAATGTCAAACTTCATGAAGCTAATCATGAGTTACTCGAATGGAAGGTAAACCCATAATGTGTTCCATCTATCACATGGCTGTTTTTAATATTTTGTAGTTAATGCATAATTCAAAGCTGTTTTAAATTGGTCATTTTTTAAGTCATGGTTGAGCAGTAAGCAGGGTCTTAAGAACAAAAACTGCACACAAAAAAAATGTAATCTAATTAAATTGAATTCTATAACTTTTTTATTTCTGAAGTTTGAAGATCAGTTTAACTTTTTTTAAAGGATTTTCCCTGGAGTAAACGGGCTCTCGGTAGATGTGCTGTGGTGGGCAGTGGAGGGATTCTGAAGAATAGCAGTTGTGGAAGAGAGATTGACAGTGCAGACTATGTCATCAGGTAAAATATCTTGTTTACAATTAATATTATATACATAATAATTAATATTAATATTATAAATTATAAATTTTTACTCATCATTTATTAATATTTGAACAAAAAGTGGCATTTCTAAAATGATTCATATCCTTCTCAATAAATAATAGAACAGCCTTTTTTTATGGGATGATTTTAGTCTCAATATGATTAATAAATGCACACTCAATTATCCATGTACTACATAAATGTTGTGAATGTATTTTACTAACCACAAACAAATGTCATTTAATTTGAATCTGTGGAACTCGGGATTGAATGATTGTGCAGCGATTTGAACAAATAGAAACAATTTTTGCGAATTCACATGTTCTGTTCTGCATTAATAAATCAACAATTGCTCATTCAAAAATGAATCCGTGCATTTGTGGATTAGAAGACACGTGTGCATTTATTGATTCCTTGTTTGAGTTTGCCGGCCTTGCCTCTCAGTTGCGTGTGGATCTTCATTTCTTAAACTGCGGAAAGAAAGTCTCAAAATCCAAATGAACCGAACAGGATCAACTCAAACAAGGAATCAATAAATGCACACGTGTCTTCTGATCCACAAATGCACAGATTGTTTTTTGAATGAGCAATTGTTGATTTATTAATGCAGAACAGAACATGTGAATTCACAAACATGTTTCTATTTGTACAAATCGCTGCATAATCATTCAATCCCGAGTTCCACAGATTCAAATTAAATGACATTTGTTTGTGGTTAGTAAAATACATTCACAACATTTATGTAGTACATGGATAGTTGAGTGTGCATTTATTAATCATATTGAGACTGAAATCATCCCATATTTTTGGGCCATTACAGCAATCAAACTCTTCCTTCAACTGCTGACCAGCATTTTGCACATCTCCATTGGTATCTTTAGCGATGAGCTTCAATTCTTTCAGGCTGGAGGGTCTCCTTGCCATCACCTGATCTTTAGCTTCAACTATAAATTCTAAATAGGATTTAAATCAGGACTCTTCCTGAACCACCTCAAGACGTTTCTTTTTGTCTGCTAACCATTTCTTCACCATTTGTGCTGTGTGTTTTGGGTCGTTGTCATGCTGAATTGTCCACTGGTGCCCAAGGCCAAGTTTCTCTGCAGACTTCCTGATGTTGTTGTTGAGGGTTGTTGAGAATTTTGATGTATTTCCTTTTTTTTAATAGTGCCATTGTGAGGAAATGGTGTTCTTGGGGTTAAAAGCTTCTCCTTTTTTACCAGAAATAAAGGCTACATAATTGTGCCCAGACAATAACATTTTGTTTCATCTGACCAAAAAAAGAAGACCAGACAGAGAAGTGGTGTCCTCCTTGGTCTGCATTTGTGGAACCCAGGGGTGTGCAGTGTTGGACTGACTGCCTTGAGATCTTGCCTTGAGTAGAGGCCACGATTTATACGTTTAGCCACTAGAACTTTAAAACGTATAGATATGGTCTTAAAGACCTTTCCTTACTTATGAGCAGCCACATTGCATAAGCGCTGGTCCTCAGAGAGCTCTTTTGTTTCAGCCATGACTGTCCACAACAGCAGACAGCTTATGTTATTTACCTGTTGAGATTAAAACAGCTGTTCCCAATGTATCAGGGTAGTTAGAATACTAAAGAATAGTTTGGGATATTTGGAATGCTATAGAACTTTGGATTTTTTTGTGACACTTTGCAAAGGGTATGAATTTTTTTGGCCATGCCACTTTTTGATCAAAGGGATATAAAAGATAAGAAATAACTTTTATCACAATGATGCTTCTTATATATGGTCTTACTACCTTCTGGGACAAGTTTGTGTCATTTTTAATAAAAAACTTGCTGGTCGGATAAAAGTATCTTTAAGTCAGAATTTTCCTGTGGTACAAATACTTTTGTTTTTCATTATGTTTTCTGCAGGTTTAACATGGCTCCTATTAATGACAGTGATGTTGGGTTGAAGACTGATCTGCTAACCATTAACCCCAGTCAGCTCAGAAGGTGAGAAAAAAGTAGAGGATATATCATTAATTTATATATCAATTCAATATGGCTCGAATAGGAGTAGGATGGTTATATATTTATTAACTGTAATCATAATATAAACCATATCATAATTTTATACATTAAACTCCAAGCTTTATAAACTTGAGCAGATTTAATGCAAATCCGGTGATTTGTATTTGTGTAAAGAGGGAGGGTGTAGCCTAAGGAGATTAACACCATATATAAATCTGTGCATTATTATTAGGCAGTTTTTCTCAGGAAAGATGAGATAAAAATTTTTTACTGTCTCTGAAAAGTCCATAAAACTTGTAAAAAGTCTTTCTTGGGATGCAATACTCTAGAAATGTCTAAGTTTTTTTAGCAAATGGTCACAAGAAACGTGTCGAGAAGAAAAAGTTGCACATTAACTGCCAAATATTTGAGAAGAATCAAACATGAAACTACCAGGAGCCCATTATCCTCAAGTGCTGCCATATTCCATAACTGCACCATCAAGAAGTATGAGGTGTTCAATTCTCAGAGACATGTGGGATTACAAATTAAGAATCATTTTAAAATATACGGATCCTTAGCATAACAGGAAATACTAAGGTGAATTGTATTGTATTTAGCATTTAAGGTAAACAGGATGACATCAGACATGAGGTGATTCCAAACAAAGTTTATAGCAAAAGGTTCCTGCCAGTTCCTGTTCTCTCATTGTAAGTCAAATGAGCCTGACAAAACTGCAATGTATCACTGCCTTAGAGAGACTTTTGATGACTTCAGTGTCACGCAGCGTGTCTCAATAAAGAACTCTGCTGAAGATACTCAAGAGTCTCCTGGTCTTCGCTTCTGAGTTTCCAACAAGACTGACATCCTCTGAGCAAGACCCATAAGTTAAATCTTAAAGAATGGACCAAGAAATATCTGAAGATAGATATCTCAGAGGTTTTGTGGACTGATGAGGTGAGTTACTCTTGACAGACCGGATGGATGGCCCCGTGGTTGGAAGGGTAAAGGACACAGAGCTCCATTTCTACTCAGACGCCAGTAAAAGCCTTAAAGGTGTAAAACGATTGCCATGGCCTCCTCCTTCACCTGATTTGAATCCTATCAAGAAACTTTGGGTCCTTCTAAAGCAGGAAATTTACAGTGAAAGTAAACACTAAACCTCTCTGAACAGTGTCACGGAGGCTGTGGTTCCAGCTACACAAAAGTATATATTTAACAGATCAAGAAACTGACCGACTCTGTGAATGGAAGATTTGTGACTGTTATCAAAAGAAGTGCGGCTATATTAGTCACAAAATTTTTTTTTTAATTTCGGAAATCTTTTTATTGTAAATTTTTGAGTTTGTTTATTATTGTTCACTTTGACTGGTCAAAATAAAGAAGTGATATGGGAAAGTCTTTGCAGAATTATTATGCAAATTAATTAAAAGCACACTAATTGTTGCCTAATAATAATGAACATGTAGATATTCTCTTACGAAGCCAAAACAAAACACAGTAAGCCAATTTGAAGTAAGTCATGTTCTTAAATTGCATTAAAAAACCCGAAGTACAAAAGGCATTCTTAGCTTCAGGACAGCTGGATGATAGCAAAAGCTTGAGAAAACCATACAAACATTCCAAGTGTCGTAACTGATAAGGCTCTGGGTAAACTAACATATTGCTTTCTAGGTTGGCACTGGTGCTTCATACTCTTATTCTGGGATATTTTCTACGGTCAACATCCTTGTTCCTGATAGTGATCATAATATAGGATAAGGTGTTATGTGTCTTTTTCTTGTTTGGTTTGAGATCAAGTTGTGATAATGCTGGGGTGAGATACACCAAAGTCAAAGAAACGTTTATAGATATAATAAGATGGAGTAGCAATTTTAGAAGAATGCATTTGAAGTAATAACGCGATTAATCCTGGCTCTTGCAAGCTACATAATTAGAATGAGTAAAAAAATCGAATGTGTCTTTTCTTTGTCTTTCTACAGCTACAAAGGACTTGCAGTACATCCAGATCCATTAGTTCAGCGTATGAGTGTTTACGGTAACTCGTCATTCATCATTCCAGCGTTTTCATATTCATTCAACACTGGGATAGCAGTCAACACAGTCAAAGTGCTCCAGAAGTTCATACCTCACCAGCGAGTCGTCTTCTTTTCACCCAGCTACCTAAAGGAACTGGGTGCTTTTTGGAATGGGCGTGGCTTGAAAGTGCGCCGCCTCTCCACAGGTTTTATGTTAATTAATGTGGCACTAGAGCTGTGTGATCACATGGACGTTTATGGATTTTGGCCATTCGACATCGATCTGCAGCTGCAAGATGTTCCACATCATTATTTCAACAATGTAGGACCCAAACGCGGCGTGCACTCCATGCCGCGAGAGTTCCATATCTTACTGCAGCTTCACAGTCAGGGGGCGCTAACACTACACCTACAGCCCTGCTCATAACTCAAAATCCTCCGACTAATTACAGTATATGAATGTATTTGAGAATAGCTCTGAAGGTTTTAGTTAAATAAAGTTAAATAGTTTCGAAACTATTTGCTTTCAAAACCAATCATTCTAAAAGGCACAAAGTAATGAAATGTAAGTGAAATTGTGTACACATTTTTAATAGTTCAGTTTTCAGTGGAAATAAACATTTAAATCAGTATATGTCTCACTGCTAAAAAATGCTGTGGAAGAGAATTATATTCCTTAAAACCTTTTAAAGATCTTCGCTCTCAAGGTACATACCTAAAAATTCTCTTTGTTAACCCCATCTGAGGGTATGCTGCTAAAAAGCTTCATATTCGGCAGCAAACACTCAATATGGGTTTGGTTCTCTAAGGCCTGTGCAATGGTGTTTCAAAGTCCATTGCATCCTGAGAAACGCAGAACTTTATCTAATACAATTAACCCCCAACAGAGTTTACATTCCCATCTCAGACAGCATTAAACATGTGCATGTTTGGCATCATTTACAAATGTTAAGGAATGATTGGTTCACTGGTCTTGTTTTCACAGTAGTGAGCAGATAATAAAGGTTTAAGGGTTCTGAGATATCCTGCTCACTTCTGAGAATGTGTCTCTCCCAAGGTCCATATGCAAATGCCCATTTGTGGCACATGTTTTGTTTTTGTATTTCTGCATTGATTATGTAATTGACATGAAATGTATAGCAGACTTATAATTTTGTGTGTTATTCTTATTGTAGAAACTAATGGATCATGTTATATCCTAGTTACTGCAAATCGCAGTTTTCGTTAGTAATTAGTTCTGACTTGGCACACCAGCAGAAAATTTAGAATAAACACCTAACATCTTGGCTTTAGTTAAGGGCTCTTGACTGCAGAGCAGTAGTTGTCTTTGGATTCTAAAAGAGAAATTCAAAATAAGTAATTGGTTTAAATGTTTCCACGTTTTCATTGTCATGTTAACATTGATTGATCAATCAACCTGATCTAATGAGTATTTCCTCTCCCATATATTTCTCTACATTTATATGTTATTCAATTAAAACACATATTTGTCCATAAGAATGCATATACTAATATTAGAAAAATTATTTTATGTATTTATTGCAATGTAGTGGTGATGGAGTAAGTATCATCACTTACGGCAGAGGGTTTTCTTGGTTTTGTATGTAGTTTTTGGGAGGTATCCAGGTGGTCCGTCCAGGTGTGATGCAGAATCTCTTGTCATAGACTCGGTAGAAGCCCAGCAGGTTTAGCGTCTACACTGTCCTTTCCAGAACTCTTAAACCCTTACGGGGTGGTTTTGAAAGGGTCAAAAATAAAGTACACCTGTTACAGACCTGAGGTACCATTGACATCCCGTAAAACAAGACAAATGAGTGACTTAAGAATACGGGTTTGTCACATATTTATGACATGTTTATAACAGTTTATTCTGTACACAGGCCCTCTGGTTTCATACTGTCCAGTTTATCCCACCCAGCCTTAAATTCATTGCTTTGTATTCATTGCAAACACCCCCTGGAATAGACATGTTCCAATCCTATATCTTAACAAAGTCAAACGTTTCTAGAAATCTATCTTATAAGATTCTCTTGAGTCTGTGTGGTGATGGAGGTGCTGGGACATAAAGTAAACCATTCCTCAGTCTGTTTGATTTGTTGTCTGAAAGCTCCTTCTGATGTTCAGGAAGATACTGCAGCATAGAACACTAAACTATAGTATATATATATATATATATATATATATATATATATATACACATATATATGTGTGTATAATGTGTATGTAAGGTATTTTAAAAAAAACTATATTAAGCCATGGGTAATATACTTGGGTTAGCAGATATTTATTTAAAAAAGTCAAATATATTTACTCAATAAAATGTTTGCATTTCTGGAATGCATGAATATTATACATATTAAAAAGTTTGACACTGTTGCTTAAGCTCTAATTATATAATGTTATTAACGCAAAGCTCATTGACAAAATACATATAAATACAAAATTTTCATAAGCTCTAATTATATATATAATTATATATATATATATTCATAAGCTCTAATTATATAATGTTATTAACGCAAACCTCATTGACAAAATACATATAAATACAAAATTTTCATAAGCTCTAATTATAAAATATATAATTATATATATATATATATATATATATATATATATATATATATATATTCATAAGCTCTAATAATATAATGTTATTAACGCAAACCTCCTTGACAAAATACATATAAATACTAAATTTCAATAAGACTTAGTTACACATATTTCATTAACACGCTTGTTGTCGAGCTCATGTATTTAAATGACCCGCCAATTATGTGCTGAACCAATCAGATGGCGCAGAATGACGTAGCACAAGTTACGCAACTTGGTAATAACGAAAGTGAAACATTAGAGTGAGCTCGAGCGACAAAATGAAACGATAGAAGAACTTCTTTTAATGACACTAGTTTAATATAAAACATCAGCCTTTCTGTAAGTGATAAAATAAAATAATTCAAATGGCTTTCTGTTAAATTTGTAGGTGTTTTTTAATTTTTAAGCTAGTCTAATAAGCAAAGTAAACCTTACAACCGAATTTCAGTTTTCTTCACAGATACAAAATTATTACACTGAGTTAATCTGAAGAGAAAGAGACAATGGAAAGGTGAGAGGATTTACACTCTTTCTTAAGGACATTATTCTGACTTTGGAAATGTGTTTTATTTATTTTAAACATGTTCATGTTAGAAGATGAATGCCTACATTATTCCAAACACCAGTGGTACAGTTTATGGTGATATTTTCACAATCTTTATACTAAAAAACTATAGATTTAGACATTTACACAGGTGCAAATAATATGTTGATTGAGAAGCAAATATATGCATTGAGGTCAGAGCTGTAGTAGGCTCGAAGGATTTCTCTTTTAGGCCTGGCTAGCTCAGTCGGTAGAGCATGAGACTCTAAATCTCAGGGTTGTTGTTTCAAGCCCCACGTTGGGCGCTAGAAGTGTCCTTTGTAGGGTTCCATGGAGTTCTGGATTATAGATTTAGTTCTGGACTTTGAATCCAGAGTTCAACTCTCGGTGGGACCTTTCATTGGAGTTTCGGGGGCTGGTGGTTCGGGTCTTGGACTCGTGATCCGAACGTTGCTGGTTCGAGACTCTGAACCATGACTGAGGTGAGTCCCTTGAGCAAGGCACCGTCCCCCCCCACTGCTCCCCGGGCCCCGCAGCATGATTGCCCACTGCTCCGGGTGTGTGTTCACAGTGTGTGTGTGTTCACTTACTGGATGGGTTAAATGCAGAGCACAAATACCAAGTATGGAACACCATACTGGGCAATACGTCACTTCACTTCACTACAGTGTGTGCCTTGACCTTCACTGTTAGTACTCAGATTTAGTGTCCTTTGGGAGAACCAAACTTCAATTCTTAAGGTAATAACATTTTTAGACTATGTTTATTGTTAACACTATGACAAACCACACACACACACACACACACACACACACACACACACACACACACACATACACAAATAGACACAGACACACAGACACAGACTCTTTATACCAACTTTGACAAAATTTTCTTACAGTCACTGACAGGAAAACCTTATTGCTCCAAACACTCATGATGCAAGAAACTTGCCAAACTTGAATGAATTTTATACAAACAAAACAAGATAAAGGCTATGCAGTTAAACTACAACAAATGCGTCTTGGAGCTTACAGTGTAAATGTGCGTATCGCCAAAATGTAAATAATTAACATTCTTTGCCGATTTAATCTAATTTGTGTATAGTTGAGGACTCAAGCAATGCAATTCGTTTTTCCCTATCCTTGGGTGTCTTTAACATTGTTAAGCAGTGAGCTGTAGGATATCATAGACATCAAGTATGTTCACAGTGCTGTGACTTCATCCAATGCTTTTGTTTTGGCAGAGGAGAAAAAACTCTGAAACAATGGCTCAATATTTATGTACAGTGAAATAATTCAACTGAAAACAGCTCCGGCATGTACAGTACTGTGAATTGTATTGAAGGAGTGGTTGTGCCTTCAATACAAACAAGTTTTTAAAAATAACTACTTGCTGTAGGCTTTCAGGAAAGCTACAAAGAAGCAGGTGTGTCCAAGCTGGTTTGGAGATTAACTTTTGCAGGCACAGAGACTCAGCAGGACTAGAACTGTCCAACCAAAACATTTTATCTCATTAGGCAACAATTGAAAACTATTATGACACTGACAAAAGGAGGGGTAATCGTCCATACAGGTGGCTGACGAATATTTGTTGCCAACGTTCGTTGCAATAATGTTTTAGGATAAAACAATAGACTTCTATAAGGGGCCTTCGCTTTTGGGAAAATCCTTTCCTTAAAATTCTTGGTTCATCTGACACTTGTTTCCATTTTGTGTTCGTCCCCGTTATGAACGGACCTTAATAGTTAGAGTGAGCCCTTGATTACAGTTCATAATCTCACTGCTATGGGTCTCTGTATTTCAATAACTGGTTAGGCATTCTGATTTCCCCAACCTCAACCTTTTATTTCACTGTGATTTCAGTCTTTGCTCTTTGCTTACATTTTTGCTTATATGAAATATATCAAGATAATATTTTCACAGAATGTAATTCATATGTAGAAATATATAAATAACCAAAAAGACTTTAGCTGGT
The DNA here is from genome assembly GCA_033220385.1 of Triplophysa yarkandensis. Classification (NCBI taxonomy): domain Eukaryota; kingdom Metazoa; phylum Chordata; class Actinopteri; order Cypriniformes; family Nemacheilidae; genus Triplophysa; species Triplophysa yarkandensis. Next base: position 4,178,819 of record CM065671.1, on the reverse strand, counting down.
AGTTTTCGCAGAATTAGTACATTGGGACCTTGAATCTTATGTTAAGATACTCTTCAGATAATAGTTTTTGATGTGATGTTACAGTCAAAATGAAGAAGACTCTTCTACATTCAGCTGTGTGTCCCTGAAGAGCGATCAGTCTATGGGTGTGCCACTTAGGTTTAGTTCAGGAGACATGCCAGCTGATGAAAGGTGAATACAATCTCAGAAAATATACATTTATTCATGGACTTGTGTGTTAAGTTACAATAATATCTGCCCACTGCCATCATGATCTTTTCAATAAAAAATGATATGATATAAACAATATCAAGTATACATTTCTGTTCTGTTTCAGCCTGGTTGAGAAAGAATCTGCTGAACTCAGCTATGTGTCCTTGAAGAGTGATCAGTCAATGGGTGTGCCATTTAAGTTTAGTTCAGGGGACAATTCTGATGATGAAAGGTGAGAACAGTGTCTTTATAACAATACATATGTATGTATGGAGTAGTGTCTAAAATCTTTGAACAAATACTTACAAAAATCTTGCTAACTGCCGACAGACAAAAACAGGATGAATCAAAGGCTTTTTGTTTGGAGTCCATTTTCAAGGTATGAATGTTTTTGCATATTATTATACACTGTTATAAGACTTTAATTTTTATGCAAGATGCATCAAGGTACTCCATTGCGTGGCTGGCCAGTTAAGGCCTTAAAGATGAAAAACTAATGAAATGTCTGTCTATTGAGAAGTTTGGGCCCTTCTAAAGCGGGAAATTTACTTTGAAGGTAAACAGTATACCTTTCTGAACAGTTTTTGGGAGGCAGTGGTTGTTCAACAAAAAGTTGATTCAGACCAGATCAGGAATCTGACTGACTCTGTGAATGGAATCTTTTTATCGTAATTTTCTTGTTTTTTTATACTCTCACTTTAACAGGTGAAAATAAAGAAGTGAGATTGAAGAATATTTGTTTTTAATTTAGTTGCAAAATAAATCTGCACATGTATATTTGTCAAATAACAATAAACATGTAGATATTCTCTATTCACTTTTGCTACTTAAATGTTCAGATTTGAGGGTCTGTTAACATTTTATTGACAAAGAGGACTGTAGTTGTACAATAACAAAATTACTTCTCAAAAATACAACTTGCCTAATAATTGTGCACAGGGATGTCGATAGCCAATGTTAGGGAGATATTATATTTTACATGTAATTCAATCACATTACTTTTAGTTACCGAGAGAAAATTGCAATTAATGTACATAGTTACAATGTTTACGATTACAACAAGGGATACATTTGAAAAAAAAAGTATACTTCCTGCCAACAGTAACAAAAACACAACTAAGAGCTGTTAATCAACACAGACGGTACCAGGACAGAGGCTTGACATGAACACGACTTATTAAACATGTAATGCAACCTCACAGGACTGCAAACACAAGGGCATTATATAGGAAACATAACAAGGGATAACGACATGGCAGTTTACGACATGGCAGTCAGGGCAGATGTGGGGAATGAAACAATGATTGGAAGATAGACTGGACAACAAGGGGGTGGGGTCAAGAGACGAGACAAGAGAGTACATGGCATGTCAAAACAAACAATGCCATGTGACACTCACAAAACAAACGGGTCTTCCATGATCCTGCCAAAACCTGGAAAAAAAGTGTCAGAACCATGACAAATTACATTTTAAACAGGGTAACCTTTCATCTGTACCCTTCCCAACTCTGTCAGTGCCAGTAGTCTAGTAGAATATTAACTGGCATTTGCGGCAGAATCTTAGCCAGAATATGTACATTGAGTAAACATTTACTTTGCTTCTAACATTATTTAAGTGTTACTGTGTCAATGTTTACTGATTCTAGGAAGCTGAACATAAAATCATCACTTTGATAAAGGAAGAGCTTAGGAGCTTCAAGAGACTACTGAATCTAGATTATACATCTTGCTCTAAAAAGGAGCAAGACGATGAAGGTCAGAGCATAGTCAGAGATTACCTTCTGAAGATCACACTTTATGTCCTGAAGAATATGAAACAACATGATCTTGCTAACAAACTACAGACCAGTAAGAGCTCAGATTATTATTAAGTATTTGCTGTGAATAATTGTACACATTTTTTATCAAATCTAGTTTAACACATTTCATTTGTTCATCAGAACATGACCCAATGTTTCTGAAAAATCACAAATCAAGACTAAAAGAAAAATTCCAGAGAACTCATGAAGGAATATCAAATCAAGGGAGTTACACACTGCTGAATAAGATCTACACAGATCTATATATCATAGAGGGAGGGACTGGAGAGATCAATAATGAACATGAGGTGAGACAGATTGAGACAACAAGATCAGAGAAACAGAAAACATCAATCAAATGCAACAATATCTTTAAAGCTTCACTTGGACCAAACACTAGAACTGTGTTGACTAAAGGAATTGCTGGAATTGGAAAAACAGTATCTGTACAGAAGTTCATTCTGGACTGGGCCGAAGGAAAAGACAATCAGGATTTTCACTTCATATTTCCACTTCCATTCAGAGAGCTTAATCTGCTAAAAGAGACCAATCATAGTCTGATTGGTGTTCTTAATCAGTTATTTACAGACACAAAACACCTGAGAATAACAGACTTTGATGACTACAAAGTCTTGTTCATTTTTGATGGTCTGGATGAATGTCGATTTAATCTTGATTTTCAGCACAATATAAGCTTGTCTGATGTAACAGAATCAGCGTCAGTGGATGTGCTGCTGACAAATCTAATGAAGGGGAATCTACTTCCGCATGCTCAGATCTGGATCACCTCTCGACCTGCAGCCGCAAATCAGATTCCTCCTGAATGTATCGATTTGGTGACAGAGGTGCGTGGATTCAATGATCCTCAGAAAGATGAGTATTTCAGGAAGAGAATAAATGAGTCTGGCGACAAGAATCATCACACACCTGAAATCATCCAGAAGTCTGTACATCATGTGTCACATGCCAGTCTTTTGCTGGATTTCAGCCAGTGTTCTCCAGAGAATGTTGTGTGAAGCAGAGATTGTAGAGATCCCCAAGACTCTCACTCAAATGTTCACACACTTTCTGATCTTTCAGATGAAAGTGAATAGTCAGAAATACAATGATAGTGCTGAGTTTGATGTTCAGAAGGTAAGAAAATCTCTTCTGTCATTGGGAAAACTGGCTTTCCAACAGCTGGAGAAAGGAAATCTGATCTTCTATGAGGAGGATCTGAGAGAATGTGATATTGATGTCAGAGAAGCATCAGTGTACTCAGGAGTTTGTACTCAGATCTTCATAGAGGAGCCTGGACTTTACCTTAGTAAAGTGTACAGCTTTGTTCATCTGAGTATTCAGGAGTTTCTTGCTGCCTTTTTTAAGTGTTTTTTCTTTGAACAAGACAAACAAAAAGGCATCTTATCTGATTTACTGAAGAGCGAAGTGGACAAGGCTTTGCAGAGTGAAAATGGACACTGGGATCTTTACCTCCGATTTCTTCTGGGTCTCTCGCTGGAGTCCAATCAGATTCTCTTGCGAGATCTAATGCCACAGTTAAGAAGCAACTCTGACAGAAGTCAGGAAATAAATAAGTATATCAAGCAGATAATTGAAAAGGATCTCGCTCCAGAGAAATCCATCAATCTGTTCCACTGCCTGAATGAATTAAATGATAATTGTCTAGTGCAGGAAGTGCAAAAATACTTCAAAAGAAATGGTAGCATTAAACGTAAAAGTGAACAACCCAAAGTATGTCCTGCTATGTGGGCAGCTCTTGTATTTGTGTTGCTGAATTCAGAGCAGGAGGAGTTTAAACTCAGTAAATATGATCCTTCAGATGAAAGTCTTCAAAGGCTGCTGCCTGTGGTGAAAGTCTCTAGAAATGCTGAGTGAGTATTTTAATGTAGGAAAATAATCCTGTATAATAGAGTTTAATGATACGGTATGAAACTTAGATACTAATATCCAATGTCCGTTTAAAAGTAATTAAAAAAAAGCATCTACTGGAATTGCAGACATGACCAGGGCAAAACTTCATAGTTATTTCACATAGAATTTTTGGAAACATCTACAGTTTTAAAAAGAACTGAGAGTATGGAAATGCTACAAATGAAAAATAACCTCTTAAGTTTTCTTGAAGGTTCACAATTTGAATTAACTTTGAAAAACTTTCCATCAAAGCTTTTAATGAGTAAAGGGGTATATGGATCCATTCATAATGCTATGGTCATATTTCAGCAAAAGACATTAAAATGTTTACTATGAAAATGCTCAAATGTAACGAGACGGACATCAATTTTAAAAGCGATAGTTTACTTGGGAAATAAATGAGCCCAGATTAACTACAAGTCAACCTAGGGATAAATGTAGTTTTTTTTATAAGCAAACAAGCTCTTTTTAACTTGGTAACGGGAAAGAGGGGGACTGTTGTTTTTAAACTACAAAGATTTCATTTGGCCATTCAGTATACATATGGAACAATGGTGTTTCAGACCATTGCTTCAAGATGCCCGTATGGCTTCAAGTAACTGCATTCACGAGACAGTCAAATTCCGCAAAAGGTTGACCTTTGACCCAATATTTGAGATAAGACTGTCATGTGAAACTTCATAATGCTGTTCCAGGAAGCCATAGGAGCACTTTGAAGCAATCAAGAGAAAAACGTTATTGTTCCCTATGGACACTGAATTTGCCGAAGTGACAAAGCTGGCTGAGATTTTAGCATAAGCACCTCACCAGCCTGTGTTCATGTACAACACTGGGTCCAGTATAAGACTAAGAAGAGATTGAGCAGGTCTGATTCATTGACAAAATTCATATATGTGATATGTAATGCGTGTTTCAATATTATTTTTACTCACAGTGTTAGTGGCTGTAATCTCACTGAGAGAAGTTTTTCAGCTCTGGCTTCAGTTCTGATCTCAAAGTCATCAAATCTGATAGAGCTGAACCTTAGTGACAATAAGCTTCAGGATTCAGGAATGAAGCTGATCTCTGATGGACTGGCAAATCCAAACTGTAAACTGAAGATATTAAAGTAAGAAATTTCCCTCAACACCTTTTGTATGTTGGATTTTCATAAGTATAATAATAAACAGAATAGATCAGTTTTGTCATCCTAATGTACTAATATCTTGAATAGAAAGCCAAACATAAATCTTCTTTGTGTTCCTGGTCCAGATGATGAACCGCTTCCAGGAGTTTTGGTGTCATGGATACTAGCCTCTGTTAGATTTAGCTGAATTTGGCTGAGCAACCGTTGGGTGGCTCGCCAATGCACTTGAATGCTTCTAGTACATAAATGAAGAAAGTTAGACCATGTTCAGGGGAAACAAATTTATTGAAGATGCTCGTGTAGCATAGTCGTCTTCTGGGACTTAACTCATCTCAACCCAAGGTACTGTCTGTGTGATCAGACTTTGTACCTGATACAAATGGCCTATAGACAATAGGCAATATCATCAGGGACTCCTTCTGGAGAACTTACGAAAAACATGATTGAGGGCCACCAATCAATTGAACCACCCATTTGCAGTTATATGTTCATGACAGGAGGGGTGCAAGCATAATATGATCAGCCATTAAAGTTACATCCTTACATGTATACATATGTTAATGGCATCTGGGGCGCAGTTACAATTCAATGTCGGACATTGATTACATATGAAAGAATGACACAAAATCCTTCACCTCCTAGATATTGTGTTTTTTTTCTGTCTATTGCTTTGCAGATAACCAGAAGGCAGGCAAATAGTTACACCTAGGATAAAGAAAAATGCTTTCCACACACGTGAGATGAATGGTGTCCCATGGTCAGTTACTGAATCTTCTAGTAAACCATAATTATGGGCGCTTGATTAAACAGCACCTTAGTAGTTTTCATGGCTGTGGGAACCAGAAAAAATATCCTTGAAAAATTACCAACTGATACGAAGATACAGGTCTAACTATCTGAGGAGGGGAGATTAAAGACAAAATGTACTTTTAGGTTTGACCAGGGATGCTGAAATGAGGGAAAAGGAAACTCATTTTTCTCTCATTCCACTCACATATCTGAACGTGGTTGCATGCACTTGTAAGGTCAAGCTGGTTGAAGATCCTGGCTCTGTAAAGCTGCTCCAGAGTCGCTGGGTTGAGAAGTACCTGATGATAATCTTTTTAGGGAATGGTAGTCAAGACAGGGCCTTCCCAGCAGAGCAGGCAGACGGACAGATGTAACCTTGCTGAGGAGCGTCTTCAATGTAGTCCTCCATAGCCTTCTGATGGGTTTGGGCATTGGCTAGACTTTCCTTCTGGGTTCTGGTTTATAAGGTAGAACCTCAATGGCACAGTCCCATGGTTATGTGGAGGCTCGACTCGGACAAAAGACGTCTTGGAAGGATGAATCGTTTTAGTGACTTCCATAGATTGGTTTTACAAGGGGATTTTAATATAGATATCTTGCATCACATGATCATGTGGAACAGGTCTCAGGAGAGAAACGTTGGTGGAAGAAAACACAACCCCATTTTAGGATCTCTCCATTTGTCCATGAGATAGTTATATAGTGCAAGAAACTATTTTTCCAAATAAACTCTAAATCTTTCTAAGTTCATGTGTGTTTGTACCAATATTAAAAGGAATGTTTTTCTATAGGTTGTGTGACTGCAATATTACAGAAGAGGGATGTGTTTTTCTAGCTTCAGCTCTAAGATCAAAGCCAGCACACATCAGGGAATTGAATTTGAGCAGTAATATACCAGGAGATTCAGGAGTGAAGCTGCTCTCTGATCTACTAAATGATCCACACTGTCAACTGGAGAATCTATGGTGAGTTTTATTTTATGTTACCAAAATAAAGTGCAAGATAATAGTTTTCCAAATAAACTCAGAATCTTTCTTAGTTCATGTGTGTTTGTACCAATCTTAAAAGGAATGTTTTTCTATAGCTTGTGTGACTGCAATATTACAGAGGAGGGATTCGTTTCTCTGGTTTCAGCTCTAAGATCAAACCCCTCACACATCAGGGATTTGAATTTGAGCAGGAATATACCAGGAGATTCAGGAGTGAAGCTGCTCTCTGATCTACTAAACGATCCAAGCTGTCAACTGAAGAAACTAAGGTGAGTTTTATTATATTACCAAAATTTAAAGTCCAAAATAGAAATTTTCCAAATAAACTCCAAATCTCACTCTCTCATCCTAGTAATCATCTTTCATTGAATACTTTTGTGCATGTGTCTTTCATTAAAAGAAGAACTTAAAATAATTGTTTTTACCAACACGCTTCCTTTCCGCACTACAACTCCTTTAAATGACAAAATATGACCAAAATTGTTGTGATTTTTTCTTAATTCATGTGTGTTGTACCAATATTATAAGGAACGTTTTTCTGTAGGTTGTGTGACTGCAAAATTAGAGAAGAAGGCTGCATTGCGCTGACTTTAGCCCTGAGATTAAACCCATTACATCTGACAGAACTTTATCTGAGCGGAAACAATCCTGGAGATTCAGGCATTATGTTGCTTTCCAATCTACTGGAGTATCCACATTGTCAACTGAAAATACTACAGTGAGTTTATTAATATTTTTTAAAACCCTTTTATAAGAACTGCAGATAGTTTGAATTTTAAAATAAAGCAGCAAAATAAATCAAATAAAGCTCAAAAAAACCTTTGGTTTACAGACATTGTCAGGCAAAATGTGTGGAGTCTCTAGTGTAGTGATGTCCAGTTCATCTAGGTTTTCATAGCTGATAAAACTTTGTAAGTCAGATGTTGTATTCAAATTCACAGGTTTGAAACTATAAAACACATTATTAATAAGTTTAAGACACTATTAATGCATTGTCACTTTATAAACGCGGATCTGCAGCGCTGTTTTTATTCACTCCTCTGATACAGCAGTTCTCGAAGCACCTCATGAACCGATTGCAAGAGCCGTAGGATGTTCAGTACACTGAACCGAGGACGTTTTCTTTTGGACACGTTCGATTGAGAACCGATGAGACAGAATATGCGTGATTGACCATGAATCAAATGTACAGTCTGGACGATATGTTGTTAATGCTACCATTTACACATGAACCAAGACTTAAATATGTGGAGGGATCTTGCAACATGTCAGTTAATTTGATAAGAAATACATTGCATTAGTTTATTCATGGATAATATAGCTCTGAAGTACACTGCTGAATATAAATGTGTTAAGTTCATAACTTTAAGACTTTAAATCTCTTAGTTTGCACATCATTGTGCCCATATTTGGGTGTTTTGATGATGATATGTTAACTCACAGTTAAGTTATGATTACTGATTTATGTTTTCAATGTGATGAGTGTATTTTCATTCTGGTCGGCCTAGCCTGAGATGATGTCTTCACGCATAACGTCACTGCGAAGGTGGGGGTTACGTAAGAACGTAAAATAACCAATTAACTGGTCTTTTGAACCAGTTCATTGAAACAAACTGTTTAAATGATCCTAGTGAAAGATCACTAATGGAGTAAGGGAAATAGACCTGGGTTTGCAAACATCAAAATTCAATGTGTTGCTTTATTTTAAAATTCGATACATGTTTTTTGATGAGAGAATCTACAATGAAGTGTTTTGCTGCTGGTTTTTGCCTGGACAAGTGAAAGAAACAACTAGTTAATCAAATTAGCTAAGCAAGTTAAAATTATGTCTAATGAGTGTTATTTATTATAACAAATCCTGAGAGACTGATATTAATAACATTTTCTTTCTCTCTAAAGCCTGGAACGCTGCAGTATTGGAGCTGAAGGTTGTGCTGCTCTGATTTCAGCTCTGAGATCAAACCACTCACACCTGACAGAACTCAGTCTAAGTGGGAATAAACCAGGAGTTTCAGGAGTGAAGCTTTTCTCTGATCTACTAGAGGATCCACACTGTAAACTGGAGAAACTACAGTGAGTGATACTACAGTCGTTTCTATTAATATTTTAAAATATTTTATTTTATCAATTTTATTAACGCAGATGTCAACATTTGGTGGTTAAAATACCAATGTGAAGTCTCTCAATTAGTTTTTTAAAAATGATGTACATTTTTAGGGCATGAGTTTTCATAGTCAAGTTAGAGCAATTTTCAGAATTGTCTCATCCATGTCCATCCACATCGCAAATATATTTCAAAATGTCCTTCATCCAACTCTTCATTCTCTGTAGGCTTTCTGACTGTGATATTGGAGAGGAAGGTTGTGTTGCTCTGGCCTCAGCACTGAAATCAAACCCCTCACCTCTGAGAGAACTAGACCTTTCTAGCAATAATATCAAGAAGGATTCACAGAGTAAACTGAAGGAAATCCAGTGAGTTATTTACTCAAACGTAATTTATTGACATTTTGATTTCTAGTGATGACTACGATGCATCTAAATAAATATTCTATTCTTCCAGTGTTTCTGATTCTGCAGAAGACATCAGCAATCTTGAAAAATAAGAGGCCTGTCAGAAATCTAGGTGGTCAAAACACCATTTATATGAGACAGACGGACGGACGGAGGGAGAGAGAGTGAGAGAGAGAGAGAGAGAGAGAGAGAGTGATGATGATCTGAAGATGATGGTGATGATGATGATGGTGGTGGTGATGATGGTGGTGGTGGTGGTGGTGATGATGATGATGACGAAGATCAAGATCTGAAGCGGATCTGATGATGTTAATGATTTTCCATTCTCTGCTCTGGGTTTATAACATCTGATGAATGTATTTTTAGTAAGACGAAGTAAGAATGAGCTAAATACAACAACGAGCTAGATAAGGCTAGACAGAATCTGTGTTACTGATGGAATTCTAGGCGGAGTTACAATGTACTAGAATTAGTATCTCAATGAATGCTATGATTTTCTTCTATTTTAATAAACTCTTCATTGTATTATGACATTACTTTGTCTCCTGAATACTCTTCTTCCCTTCATCTCTGTGTCTACTTGATACTCTAATTTCTCTATAAGGTCTGCAAGTCGTATTCATTGTGGAAACTATTTTCAGGATTGAAAGATAAAGAGAGAAATCTTTTCAGATCTATCACTGTTTTTGATTTTATATTCTATCTAGTTATTCTGTTCTATATTAGTTCTCTAAATGTTATTTCATATTATGTTGGATGCTGCATTGCTGTTCTCTTCACTTATTCTCAAGGTTCTTAATAACTTCACTATGTTGCTGTGAAGCTGTTATTCACAGTTTCAATGGTGGTGCAATAACATTTGATATAGGTGTATCTAGTCAGATAAAGTAAGAAAGAGATAGATAAAGCTTGTAGGAGTCAGAGGTCCAAGTGGATTCTCATCAGGATCGGAAGATAGGACCAGAAATCTTATGAGATCTATCTGTATTAATGATAACATTTATACCCACTGAAGGGATTACCCTATTACAGCGTATGTGCAAAGATAACAGCATCTGCGCTTCACCAAAACATCCTAACTTTTTTGGTTTATCCTTTCATAAGAATTTGTCAAATCTAAAATAAACAAAAACACTACAAAAGCAGACAATTAAAATTAACATACAACATAACAGCACATATATGTAATGTAAAGACACCAAAAAATGCAGTTTTTCTGGCATGTTATCTACGTACCACACATCAAAAATGGACCCGAGAAGAGGGCCAATTACCTAATAAACCTGTGATTATATTTTCCATTTTGTTAGCAAAATTGTTATTTTTAATACATAGCTCACCTTAAACAGCAAAGTGTCAGGGAACCCTGACATCACTGTGTCTACAAAAAAAGGAAATGACATTACATTAATTGTAATTTTAAATAAAACATGTCATTATTATTTGGAAAGTATAACTACATTAATGCTTACATTAATACAGAAGATGGTTTACATAGGATGTGTTAAATTTCAGTAAATGTTACATTTTCACATATTTGACGTTGACTTATAATAAACATTTATGACTTGTTTGAAAACATGGATTAGTCTGTAAGATTGGATCTGGAGGGTTGGAGATCTCTAATTGTTCCCTGATATTCTGGAAGCTCTAGTGACATTCTGTACAGAAGTGTCATCTGTAGAGAGGAAGAACATGACAATGTCAAACACAAGATCAATAAAATCAAATAATATTCACGAAATAATAAACACTTATATTTGGTATGGTTGGTGTTTGCAGTCAATGGTGAAAGTGTACGTATCATATGTATGTACTGCTTCAAAGGTCAATACTGTCGGTTTTGCCTAAATTCTGAAAGATATTTATAGATATACAGTAAGCTAGCCGTAAGAAAGCAAGAATCAGGCCGAGGAATACGAGCGTTTTCAGCTTCTAAATCTACTTATCTTCAGTCTTTTTGATGTTAGGAGTAGAAGGATTTCGTATTTTTGTTGTGATAATTTTAAGTCATTAATTCGGATCTCTAGGTAAAAATGTATATGTGTTGTTTTAAATTACATTAGGAAATCAAATTTTTGCTTTTATTTATTGAATGTTCTGTTCTGAATCTGTAATGATTTTTGTTGTTGTATCCAATGTCAATAAATGTTCATTATTTTGACACATTTAATTCTGTGTTTTTGATTTTAATTATTAAATGTTTTATTTTTTTATTTTAATGGTTTTTAAATCACAACGGTACTTAATAATAATTAATATAAACACAAATTTTCCTTTGTCTTTTAGATATTATTTTTGTTTTAAGCACATATGCCTTAAAAATTGCACCAGAAAATCAAAAATGCTGTTGACCAATGTGACATTTTAAGGGGTATTCCTAAAGCTATGAGAATATTCTGTTGATGTAAATTGAACTCTGACATTAATATTTCCAGTTTAGCTTTGAATCATCCAATAAAGACAGTAGCAGCGTAACTAGGGAATATCCTGGCCGATTTCCTTTCAGGTTCAGTTTTCTAACTTTTGTGGGGTTTGATGTCAGAGCTCAAGCAAGAGCTGCACAATCTTTCTATATCATAATCTTATTCTTTACAATGTCATTGAACAACTCTAAACTGTAAAATAACAAGCTGATAAAAGATTGAAATGTTCTGTGCCTTTTGTAGACAGTTTCTCAACGTTCTGAAAATCATGTGACAAGAGTAGGAAGCGTGCCTGTTCAGAGGTCTGCCATAAGAGTAATAGGGTCATTAATCTCTGGAACACAACATTTCTTAAAGATTTTATTAATTTAAGATTCATTAATAATTACAAATAACATTTGGTAAGAATTTTTACAAATACCATTATAAACTGAAATAAATTTGCAGTTTTTAATTGATTCAATTCATTGTATTTGTAAATTTGTAAAAAGTTTACATGAAAATAATTTCATTTATTAATAAAAGACACACTACTAAAACTTAGAGACTCAATTGGCACCAAATATTAGGAATGATCGTTGCATCTTTGCGTGGAAAACTATTGTAGACACTTTTGTTTGCAATCGCAATCCCCAAATTAAAACTGATTAATAAAATTAAATAAATCATTTACATGAAAAAGAGCCAGACAGCTACAGTACAGTACCCCCATGACAATTTTCTTCAAAGTTGAATTATTCACATATCCTCATTTTGGGACAACTTATTTATTATCTTTTTTTTTTTAACTGTTAAATTTAACTGGTTTTATCTATAATTTTTTTTTTGCTATATAAGGTTCAATATGCGAACCCAGTCAGAACTTTGAATGCACACAAGATAACCAAATGGGGTCAGCTTTTTTTGTCATTAATATTTGAACATTTTTGAACATTAAGGTTTCTTTAAAACAAGGTTTGATGAGAAAAATATTTGTAACTTTTAATACTTTATTTAGAAATATTTTTAGTGTACTTCATCTTAGAAAATGAAACAATGGGGTTGTTTAAACATTGAAACACATTTTTTTTAAATCAACAGCATGAAGTCTATTCTCCTCTGCTCTGTTCTTGAGTCACAGTATTGATGTATTTTTAGGGAATCATTTTAATATAAACGACCACTCAGTACATCAGTACACTTCAGATTTGAAACAGGATCTTCTATTTCTAATATTTTCTCTAAACAAAACATTTACTGATGATCATTCAAATGCACACTTATCACATGACAAGCAGGTTATTCCACAGGAGATGAGAAAGGCAACGCGGTGTTCTCCTGTTCAATAAGAGAGCAGGATCTCTCAGAAACCACAGCCCTTTCTCCCATCTCCCATTGCCCCATCAGCCACTCGATGTTTCTCTCTCTTCCTCTGAATTCTCTCAGAATGAGACTGTAACGAGTTCTCTCTCTGTTCTCATCCCAGCATTCGTCTTCTTCCGTCCATCTGTTGTGTTGATGTTCTCCACTTATCACTCTGTAAAGAGTTTTCCTGAACATCCCAGCTGCGGTTGAAGACTGTCTTTCGTTGGCCTCCGTCTTGACATCCCTCAATGACTCATGCTCTTCTTTAGAAATGTACAGAACGCTGCGGAACACGGCCCTTGTGTCTTTAATCTGCTCTGGGCCTAAAAATGTCACCGTTTCCTTGCTGTCCCCTCCTTGTCTCCCTGTGCTTTCAATGCGTCTGTATGCTCGCAAGGTGACAAGATCTCTGTCCGAGCGGCTTTGGGCGTAACGCTTGAGTCTGCAGTACAGCACGAGGTAGGTCTTTAGGAACCACATGAACAGGAAACAACAAGTGAACGCAGACAACAAACACAACACCACAAACCCAGCAAATAACCACCAGCACCACAAAATCAACTTGCTATCGACAACACGACCGTCTGCTCCATCACCCTGCGGTGGACCCGTGCTCATGGCTCGGGGAGATTCAGTGGATTCGGTTTTAGGTAGAGCAGTCACAGGTTCAGTGGTCGGGGGTCTGGGTAGGTCAGGGATCAGAGAGGTCATCTTAGGGGGTGTGAGGTATAAAACGGTTGATTGTGTTTTGAAAGGTTGAAGTGTGTCAGCCGTGGAATCTTGAGTCAAAACTTGCGTGAAATGTTCTGATGTCGTGAGAGGACTAGACTCTGTCACTGCAGACAAGAACAAATCCTTGGACTCAGACTCTGTCTGTCTATGTGTCCAGAAGTCAGACCAGACGTAGGTCCACCATTGAACGGATGGGATAGCTGTCCAGGTGGCGAGATGAGCAGATAAGGTGTGAGAGGTGGTCACATCTTCAGAGTTCGGGTTTAAAGCTTCCGTCAAATGAGATAAATCAAATCTATCAACAGAGTCTATTAATCCCATTTCTCTGCTGGGGTAAGGGGATAAAGAGAGTGTTGGTTCTGGTGGGCAAAAGTCGTCTTCCTTCAGGTCAACAATCGGCTGGCCGCTCAAGTGAGGTGGCCCGGCACATAATACGCTGTCAGCACCTGGAACGATGTTGTTGGGGCCATTGTGTTTGTAGACGTTATGTTCCTGGTCATTCAGGTAGCTGTGAAGGTATCCCACAGCGCAGCTGCACAGCCAAGGATTGTAGGACAAGTAAACATACGGCAACTCGGGTTTCGAGGAGAAAAAACCGTCAGGCATCAAGGAGATGCTGTTGTTCTCCACGTCAAACGTCTTAAGGCCGCTGGAGGATACCCGCTCCAGGAGGCGAGCCGGGAGGGCAGGAAGCTTATTTACAGAAAGATTAATGACCTCCAGACGCTGCAAGTCACTGAAGGTGGCATCATGAAGAGAGCGAATCTGATTCCAATCCAAGTAAATCTCCATCAGACTAGGAGCGCAGCGGAACACCCCTCCACCCAAACCAGTCAACCTATTACCTGATAGACGTAACACACTCAAGTTCTCCAGCACCGGACCTGAGAGAAACACAGAGACCGACCTCAACAAATCTGCAAGAATGATTTCGTCTGTTCTATAAACCTAAGAAAGCCTGTTTTACCTGGTGGCTCCAGAACTGTGATTTCATTGTAACTCAGATCCAGCTCATACAGGTGTGTGAATGCAGAATAATCAGACCAGGAAAGGGAACTCAACCGGTTTCCGGTGAGAACCAGAACTTGCGTAAGTGGCTCGATCCCTCCAGGGAGAGCCGCAAGCCCCCGATTTACACAACTTACACGTGGGCGGTCATCCTTGTTTCTGTCGTCCTTGCAACCGCTGGCCGAAACATCACAGCTCTGCATCGCGAGGAAGATGAGGGTGCTAAGGATGGCTTCCATGATGAAAGACTGTAGAATTAGTTTTGTTTTTCAGCTAAATTTCAAAAACAAATTCAAGGGAAGATATTGATTAACAGATCTCTAACAATTTTCAAGACACGACAAGCTAACTTCTGACTATTGTAGCACTTATTCGCCTTTTGTTGTCTTTGCTATTTCCCACTTCATTGTATCCTCAATCCTTTGTAAGTCCCTTTGGATACAAGCATCTGTTAAAATGCCTACATGTATATGTTAAAGTAAATTAATAGATCTGAACATTTTTTGTAAAGTATTACCACTGCTTCTAAATACATATCATTTTGGAGGTGCCATTACAACCCAGATGTTCAAATAATACTTTTTCTGCTATTATAAAAACAAAATGTAAAAAAATGAGTATATATCCTTGTTTTGTTGTGTTGTGTACCTCTCTTGTGCTGCTGTCGTCTGTCCGTCTGGTGTTCTGTGAGTTTGGATGAAGTGCTTAATGTGTTCTCGGCTCTTTTATCTGTTTTCCTCAGCACTGACCACAGGCTTTCCTCCGCACATCACATCATCAATTTCCTCTTCTGCCGAACATGTTTCTGGTGGGCTGCTCGGTAACTGTGTAGAAAAATAGATTTAAACCGAATACACCAACGTAACACTGTCGGTGTGGTGTGAGGACCACATCCCTCATAAGACGACACACCTGTCCTCAACATTCAGCACACATAGTTTGGTCAATACATTTTAGTTCTCTTTACAACGTTTCATTGTGTAAAACAGCATTACACGTAATTTTGGAGAAATCTAAAATAAAATGGAAAAAACAACAATAAAAAAAATAACAAATTCAACTTAAAAACAACACAAACACAATGCCATTTTATATGCAGCTGTTTATTAACATTTTGTGTAACTCAAAACCCCAAAACAAGAAACAAAGAAAAGTTGTGAGAATTATGTGTGCAGCACAACATGTGATGTCAGACATGTTATATGAACTCTGCAACTTCCCTCGCACGCGCACACACACGCACGCAAACAAACACACACACACGCACGCAAACACACACACACACACACACACACACACACACACACACACACACACACACACACACACACACACACACACACACACACACACACGAGTATTTACACCCAGCAAATTTGTCCCCCTTTCTCTCTCTCCTTCTCTATCACACACACACACACACACACACACACACACACACACACACAAACAAAATGTGAATTATTACTTAACAAATTAATAAAACGGATTACAACTGAAAATATTATAAAGACACAAAAGAAAATTAAACGTGCAGATGATGGTGTAAATAAATCACATCATCAAAAGATTGTGCAGTGCGGTTTCAGGTTTCGGTCAAGGTAACAGTGTTATCCGTTCAGCACATGTGCTTTTGTCATTGTGGTCACCTGCACACACCTTTATTTCCGCACTGTTCATGAACTCAACTCGCAACACAACTGCCAGCATTTGGAGATCTCAGGTCAAGTTAAAGATCACTTAAAAGATACAACAAAACCAAAACTATGAAAAAAGCGTCTTCAAAACATCTTCATATCACACATCATCAAACTACTGTTTGTGTCACAAACGTCACTTCATTCTGAATAAATACTAAAAACCATTTTCCCATTTTAAAAAGTCAGTCACTGCTATCAAAAGCTCATCACATCAACGTTTATGTCATTGACCTTTGACCTGTCAGCATCATTCACTATCATCTCTCCAGCGCTCAACACACTTGCTGTTCATTCCTCTCACATCTGATTTATTTCAGAATAACCGAATAAACCTGATCCATTCATTTGAATAAAGACCACATCACACTCGTAGCTCTGTGAAACATGCATTATCTTGCATAAAAGTGTGTGTTTTAATCCTCATGTGTGTGAAGCATTTGAATTCTACAGCTTACTTGAAAATGAATAAACATCCAACCATACGTCAATTAATGCCATAAAGGCATTTTTGTGTAAATGAAATATCACTACTGCTGTCTCATACATCTCATCGCAGCTGGACCTGTCTCACTGCTCACACCTGATACACAAAGGCACACACAAACACACACGCACCGAATTCACTATAGTGATGAAATAAACTCAACTGCTGCGTCACATCGCATCCCATCCATGTGCAGTGTGAATACTCAAACCTATCAACATCAGCACAAATACACACCGAAAACTGAGTGTGTGAAACAGACTCTTTGACTGAGTGAGGTATATTTGTCTGTGTGTTAATCTGGGCTCAGAAATCAACACACAGTCGCATTTACTTCATTTAGAACCCTCTGAAATCTCATGGATGTCTCAGACGCTCACAATAAGGCACTAAGGAAACAGAACTTGCACATGAGCAACACAGAAGGAGTGTGTAGTTTTATGAATTTGGTTTGGTATTACAACACAGACAACAATAATGGCTTAAACACACTTTACACAAGTATGGAAATACACATTATCTCTGAGAGCCTGATGCTTATGTGTCATGCTACTGTAAGAAGTATGTTGAAAACAGGAAGATTGCACACTTGTCTATCTAGCCTAAAAATATGAAGTCAAAAACTCACTGCGGATCTGACAGCGCACAGTAAAGTGCATGATGTCAAACACACATACAGACCGTCACAGACGCACGCACACACACACACACACGCACACACACACACGCACATCATCAGACGGGGGTTTCTTTGCTCTTCAGGTCTGGAGCACTGAACTGTCGTCTCATACGTGGGGGGGTGATATACCCCTGGGGTTTGTGGCTGTGTGTCCAGCCGCCTCCACCGTACCACTGCACTGGAGTCTGGTAGTTTTGAGGGATGGGCCAAGGATTGCCATATATCTGACCCCCTGCCCCCTGCACACAAGGACCGGGCACCTGCCGCCGATAACGTCCGCGGCCCGCCTGCTGAGATCCATTGTTGTGATGCCCGTTGCTATAGTGACCCTGGTTGACTGGCAAGGCGGAGCCATCCAGCGAGTTCCGCCTGTGCTGCCACTGCTGCGGAAAATGATTGCCATTGCCGTAGTGACGAGGTGTCCAGGTGCGACTGGGAGAAGGTGCACGGGTGGCAGAGGGCACCTGAAAGGGTACAGGAAGTAAAGGCATGCTGGGGCCGGTGACTTGACTATCGCTGAGCTCCTCTTTTCCATCATTTGGGCTCCAGGAGAGCCGGTGCTGTGGGTTGCTTTTGAAGGGGAATTTAAGCTTGCAGTCCTGCGGGGGAATAAAGCGTCCCGTACCGGGAAGATGGACAACCCCCTCTCCTCCCCCCGCCCCTCTGCGCAGCCGCTTGGTGATCTGCTGCTGCTGAAGGTTATGCAGACGAGTCTGCTCCTGTTTGAGCCAGCGCATGCGGCCCCTGCGGAAGGCGGGGTCTTCCTCCATCAGCCGTGACATCCGTTCCTTTTTGGGGAACTGCTCCAATGGGCAACACCCATCCTCTTCATCGCTCCGCCCCTGAATGTTCTCCTCGGTTAGATCGTCTGGCGATCCATCGTCCTAAAGACACCAACAAACAATTACTAATCACATCTATTACTGTATGTATGGGTGTCTGGTAAAATCAAGTGTGTAACCTGCTGCACTGCTGGTATTATGCTCTCCATCTTCATCATTCGATCTCTGAGAGCTTTGATCTCCTCGTCCTTCATGTTGTTCTGCTCTTTGACCTCTTGTAAAATATCTGTTAGTTTGTCGATGTGAGCTTTCAGATCGTGCATGCCGCTCTTGCCGCTCTCGCCATCCTCTCCTGTTTCCGGCATTCGTTCGTCTTCCATGCCCACCGTCTCCCACACGTCCTGTGCCACCTCTCTCCATGCGTCCTTCTCCGCCGTGTCTCGTCTGCCGTACATGCGGCACAGTTCCTTCATCTTGACGATGGCCAGTGCCTCCATCTCGCGGCGTGAGTGTCTGAAGTCACCAAGCGCCACCTCGTAACAGATCTCTTTCACCGCCTGCAGCTTTAGGTCGCTCAGTGTCACCTGCTCGGGCTCTTTGCAGATTCTCCTGCGCTGCGGGATCTGGTACACTCGTAATGGTTCACGCCGCTTGCCACTGCTCGGCAAACCACAGCGCTTCACTATGGACTGAACCTGACGGACAGATAGAAATTAACTCAGATGACTCAGTTCAACTCAGTTAAACCTTCTACTGTGCTATTAAATACCTTGTTAGGGGGCAGTTTCTCTCTGAGGGAGGAGATGAGTCTCCAGCTCTCTTCACACGAGCGTTTATCAGAATCATCTCCACTATCTGAATCTGCGTACTGAACACATAACATCATCATCATTCATCAGCACATAAACAACATCTGAAAAACATATACGGGTGAAAAGAACACAACATCTCTCTCTCACTAGTCTGTGTTGTTCCAGCAGTAGATCTGCTTCTTCTTTCTCTCGTCGGTATTGGGTCTCCACATCCTGTAATCTTCACGCAAACACAGATGAAATTCTACATCAGCACACAAACATGTGAGTTTTCTCTATCTCTGAGCATCTTACCTCCTCTCCATCTCTAGTTTAATGTCGATGCCCTGTTTCTCAAGCAGCTCTTTCTGAGCATAATTCCAGTCTACCAGCTCCCCCTGAAACTCGAGGCATGTACTGCGGTCTCGTTCCAAACGCACCTGCTCCGGGTGGTTAAACCTGAAGACGTGGTTCTTACCCATCACGATACGGTTTCCTGGAACGAGTCAGGTTCATGAGGAGGATGTTGTGAGGAGAGAGACTAATGTTTGCACATAAACACATACTCACCCTGTCTGAGTGTCTGACGCTCGCTGATCTGTTTCCCGTTCACATACGTCTCTGCTCCCTCCAACGGCTCCAGAATTACATCAACTACAGACAGACAGATACACATACTTTTATTTGTTGTATTTGGTGTATTGGATGAGATGACTGAACCTTCATAGCAGGTGCAGACCGGGTCTGGTGTTATGACAATGCTGTGTGATGACAGAAATATGAGCGCCTTTGAAACAGACAGAAGTTTGACACACTCTAGTCTCTCTCATCCATGTCTTTAATAACTCTTCATTTATTTCTGTTTTAACACCTCATTTTATTCTGCAAAGACAAGACAGACAGAGGAACGGACAAGCAGACACACAAACACACACACACACACACACAATGTGTATGTGAACAGTGAGAAGGAAAAAATCACAACAGGAGAATAATGATGGGTGAAGTGAAGCAAGTCTGTGTGTGTGTGTGGAAAGGACAGATGGGCGGAACTCATTGACTGATTGATGTTTCAGATGATACCTGTATCAAATCCCAGCGACTGTTCCACAGACGGAGAGAAAAATCATCACAGTACATGAGTGTGTGTTGCTCACACAAACACACATTCACACCCTTGACAATGCTTATATTTCACTGTTTTAGAAATAATCTCATGATGTGTGAGAAACTGAGGAGTACTGCAGTGAGAAGAGAGTATATTTACATTCAATCGTTCAATAAAAACTTTAAATAAGAAATCACATCAACACACACATAAAAACTGCACACACATCACACCTCTCTCAATTTAATTTAAGTGAGCTTAAGTGGCATGATAGCATTATCATTTGTTTTGCCAAAATATTTGCAGGCTGCATATGTATATAGTGCAAATATATAAATAAAATCAAAAAGTATTGTAATAAAATAAAGTAAAAAACAATAAAATAAACTCTAACTCTCTCGCTCACCTTCTCCATTGTTGTTGATGTGGCTGTAAAAGATACAGTGCTGCTCTTTAATGAACTGACCACTTAACTTAATGTCCACATCTTTCTGACCGACCCTAAAGAAAACAAACACAGGTGATCCCAATTATTTATAAAAGCATCTTCAAAAAATGCGTCAATGCAATTTACGAACACTTTTGAAATACACACACACACACACACACACACACACACACACACACACACACACACACACACACACACACACACACACACACACACACACACACACACACACACACACACACACACACACTCACACACACACACACACACACACACACACACACACACACACACACACACCTGGTCAGTCCCTCTTTGATGTAATACAACAAACACTCTGACATCAGAGGGTCTTCATTGAGATTCACCAAGTGGGGCGTCTGAAAAATGAAAACACAAACTTGAGTATACACATATCTCTCATTTGTGTAGTGTGTGTTTGTACTGACCCCTTTAGGTGAGAACACTCCTACAGTTCCTCCATCCTGTTTAATGGAGACACCCATCTCAGCCAGAACCGCCTCTCTTTAAACAAGACACAAACGTGTTACTGTGTGTGTGTGTGTGTGTGTGTGTGTGTGTATGTGTGTGTGTGTGTGTGTGTGTGTGTGTGTGTGTGTGTGTGTGTGTGTGTGTGTGTGTGTGTGTGTAATGCAATCACATGATTTTTTTTTTATGGAGGGATGGATGTTGGTGTTAAGTTTGACCTTTCTAAACGTATGGACTCAGTTTTTCTCAATTTCTCCTCCCACGTTTCATTCAGCTCGGAGATTATCTTCTCTGTTTCCTGCAAATGCACAATGATTTTTAAATATGTGTTTCAGCTCTTGATCTACTTCTGTTTTGTGTTTTTATTGACTTCAGGTGTCATGCCCCAGCCACCAGTACAACTCTCTCACCTTCAGTCTCTCCACTGCTTCTTCATTAGTAATTATCTCGCCCTGAAATTCTTCTAATTTGGGATGGCCATCTACAGAGGCGGGGTCATCTCCTGTGACGGGTGATGTGATTGGTGAAGCTCCGTTCGAGGTTGGTCCAGCAGGCAGTAGTGTCACAGCAAAACTGTTGTTGTTAACTTCAGCAGCTTCAAGAGAAAAAAATGGTCAGAAAAGCTTTAATTGAAGGCGCATGACTGTGTGTGTGTGCGTGTGTGTGTGTACCTGTAGGTGTAGTGAGTTTACTAAGTCCCTGCGCCAGCAGCAGATCTCGGAGACGATTGACCTCCTCCTTCAGCTCTCGGATGAGACGAGCATTTGGATCCTCATTAATCACAGCATTACAGCGAATCTGCTTCGCACGATCAGCATATCTACACAAACACACACATACAGATGTGAGCGGACAGTCCCGGGACATTAACAGATGACAGAAGGAAAAACTGATGGACACCTGAGGGTACTGAGTGTTTCTTCATAGTTGATGTCTGCAGGACTGAGAGCAGCGATCATTGCTGTACGAGAATTACCACCTGAAACATTAACAAACACATCAGAACCATCTGTCTGTATACATGGTTTACAAGGACACTGCACATTCTCGTAAACCAAATCACTAAAAAAATCATGCTGAATAGTATTGTTGACCTAAAATTGACTCTCATTTTCTATGATCTTTAGGATAAGGGAATAGATTAACAGTTTGCACATTATAAACAAATGTGTTTGCACATGTGTGTGTATGCGTGAGTGGGTCTTACCCAGGTTTTCCTTTAGAATCCACGTGAGCACAGAATCTCTGTAGGGAATGAAGTCTGATTTCTTTCTTTTGCTGGATTGCTGTTGGTCAGATTTAAACACAAACACACAATAAGATCACAGAATACCACAATTATGAAAAGGGAAAATGTTATTTCTTTAAATAAATTAAAATGAAGTGTCACCATTTCAGCCAGAGCAGAGATGACCTTCCCCAAGGTAGTCAGAGATTTATTGATATTAGCACCTTCCTGTGTGCGAGACGACAGTAATACTCAATGAGTTAAAGTTATTTCTATCATAAATATACTACTGCTTAATATAATACTGGTGTGTTGTGACATCACTGTGGCACCTTTAATCTCACGCCTTTGGCTCCTGATGAATCTGCCCGTTCACTGCCTGCCAAATCCACCAGACTCACTTTACTCACCTGTAACACACACACTTCAAATTTAACACATACACACTCCCATACACACACTTATCAAACACACACAAACCTTCTCTGTTTGGAGGTTGGTCAGCTGATCTAAGCGATGTTGAGTGAAGATGATGGTGAAGACAGCATGTGAACGACTGCTGGTCTCATTCATGTTTGTGGCAGCTACCGTCCTGATCGATCAATCAATAAATCAATCAATCAATCAATCAATCTTTCATGTTGGCAACAGTAATGGTACAAGCGTAAGTTACCTGGCCTTGTTTCCTGAGTCCATGAGGTCTCTGATGTCATCATATGAAGTCACGGCCAGTTTGGACAGGTCCTCTACATATGGACCCATGATGGGATGTTCTCGAACCCTGAGCGCTCCTTTACTCTTTGGGTTCAACAGATCTCTTACTCTCTCACAATAGATTTCCATAAATGATACCTAGACACACACAGAAACACACTATGAAGGCTCATGTCGATGTATTGCTGTAACATTAATGGAATGTTGTGTGAAACATCACCTCTACGGAGTAAGACAGCTCAGGGTCTGTGTTCTCACACATGCGTTTGAACAGATCTTCACACATCTGCAACACAGACATAAACCTGTTATTACACATGCGTGCGCACACACGCACACACACACATCTACCCAGCCCAAATAAAAGTGTTTGTCAATGCATCAAACCTGTGGAATGATGCCATGCTGTCCTGATTCTTGTTTGCCCATCATGGTGTAGGATTTTCCAGCTCCAGTCTGACCATAAGCAAATATACACACATTGTATCCCTCGAAGGCATGTAGTAACATTTCTTCACCGATGTCCAGATACACCTGGCGCTGAGACACAAACGCTGGGTCATCCTCCTGTTCAAACACACAACTATATTAGTTAGAGACTTTTACAGAAACCATGAGTTCTCATTATACAATAATAAATCTCACAAACAAAACTCATACTGTAGTGTGAGACCAGTAGGAATAATCAAAGGTGAAATTCTTGGCCGCTTCTTTGGGCTGTTTGGGGTTCCAGATACCTGTGACAACACACAAACACACACATGCACGCACGGAGACAAGGAAACACACACTTATTATTTATCAGTATAATAACAAGACAGTGATTTCCAGGATTTCGTCGCAATTATGATTTTGACATCACAAGGGTGTGTGTGTTTTGGTGAGTGTGTCTGCATATGCATACTCACAAGTAGTGTTCTCCTGCATCTGTATTATACATTTTGCATCTCGGTTGTTTTCACGGGTGTTGAAGGGCCGAACTCTTACTGCAACCTTCACTGAAGCGGCCATACTGAAAAAAAAAAACTGTAGTGATGGGTCTCTCTCTATTTGAACAAATATTGAATGTAACTCTGGAAGAACGAGTCGTCTTTGTGAAGGGATTCCCACAGTCAAGCATACGCAACATCCTAAAGGTTCTTTACTGAAATTCATTCTCCTATTTCAAGTGGGTTTGAGTCTTTCGTTCATCAAGTGACAAACCCATATTCCCCCTCTTAACCATTGCAGTCTGAGCCGAAAAGAAGATTATTAGTTATTCTCGGTTCTTCGGGTTTGAGTCGTTCGTTCTTTTGTCACATGACCACGTATCAGTCTCTTAGTTAAATACTCGTTATCTCTACTTCTTGTATGTTATATCTTAATTAGACATTACAACAAAATGTCCTAATGTTATCTAAAAAACTTTTTTCTAGAAAAAAAGGTCTGTCAATTTCTGTCACTATAATGGTAATGGTTATTTATAAGCTTAAATAAAAAAAATTATATTATAGGCTCTGTACCTTTTATTATTAAATTGTTTTAAGCTCTATGTGAATAGTTATCCAATGAAGCATTTCTCCCACAATAAGACCTGTGTACACAGTGTTTCAAAGGTATAGTCTTACAAAGACGTCTAATTTAATTAAGTAATATTAAAGTAATAAAGTTAAAAATTTACCCATATGTGAGGAAGGTTGTAAATTATTACCTATAAATTAAAAACTAATGGAATGAACGACAGACTCCACTGATGTGAGTTTATGATATTAATAATAAAGATAGATGGATAGATAGAGAGAGAGAGAGAGATGATAGATAGAGAGAGAGAGAGAGAGAGAGAGAGAGAGAGAGAGACAGAGAGAGAGAGAGAGAGAGAGAGAGAGAGAGAGAGAGAGAGAGAGAGAGAGAGAGAGAGAGAGAGATGATAGAGATGATAGAGAGCGAGAGAGAGAGAGAGATGATAGAGAGAGAGATGATAGATAGAGAGAGAGAGAAATAGAGATATGATAGATAGAGAGAGAGAGAAATAGAGAGATGATAGAGAGAGAGAGAGAGAGAGAGAGAGAGAGAGAGATAGAGAGATGATAGAGAGAGAGAGAGAGAGAGAGAGAGAGAAATAGAGAGATGATAGAGAGAGAGAGAGAGAGAGAGAGAGAGAGAGAGAGAGAGAGAGAGATGATAGAGAGAGAGAGAGAGAGAGAGAGAGAGAGAGAGAGAGAGAGAGAGAGAGAGAGAGAGAGAAATAGAGAGATGATAGAGAGAGAGAGAGACTCCAGCTGTCACAACACACACACACACACACACACACACACACAAGCTCTATTATGTTTAACTATATGTTGTGTAACTGTGTGAGATCAATGTTGAAGTACACAAGTTGTGTATAAGTACTGAACATACCTGATTGTGTGTTTGTGTTGCTCTCACAGATGAGCTGTAGTTTCGGTGTGTTGACAGACAGTTCACGGGGGTCTCACACTGTTTGTGTCGTCAGATGTTTGGTATTTAAACAGATGTTGTGTTGTCTCTGTCTTTATACGTCAGAGCCGCTCGTGATGTCACGAGATCCAGAGAGAGTTTGTGACGGAGGCCGCGCGCGCGTCTGATCTCCCGCAGTTCGGCCGGTGACGGTGATCTCACTCCGGCAGGATTCAATCTGTGTGTTTGGGGCTGTCGGTGACTTTTATCGGGAATATCAAATAAAAAATCATTAAATAAAGCACAGCTGGCCGGTGTGTGCGCGCGACCCCCGCCCGTCCGTCCCGACCTCGATCAGCCGTCCGAGCCCAGCAAGTGACGTCACGACGGCAAACCGGACACCGGGGCGGAACCTTAAACACACACACACACACACACACACACACACACACACACACACACACACACACACACACACACACACACACTCACAGACAGACAGACAGAGATACGCACACACACACACACACACACACACACACACACACATACACACACAGACACACACATTCTTTACACACAAACACTATTCATATTTCTTATCACTTTTTACCTCTCACTGCTAATAAATGTATAAATATAAGAAATAATCTCTAGTGATGTGGTGTTGTTTGGTTAGACTGATGCTTCACAGTGTTTGTGTAATGTGTAATTGGGCTTTTATTGAGTCAATATTAAATAAATTACTTTTGCCCAATAGGAATAGTTATGGTTTAGACTCTGACGTCACACTCAGTGTTGATTGACAGGCAAACTAGTGGAGCAATCACTGACATCTTTATTATGATTTGTCCCACACACACATACACAGATCTATACTCAACATCAACCAATTTACACTCTCATTTTCAAATAAATAATCTAAGAATTCTTAAATATAAGACAGTGATTTTAAGGTATAGAATCTTGTGTTCATCGATCAGGCTCCTTCATTAATGTCAGATGTTACTTGTGTGTGTGATATTTAACAGGAAGCAAAAATATTTGAGTAGTGGACTCTCTTAAGCACTCGCTTAATATCATAATCTTATGACGGAGGTGATTTTTAAAGAATTGTGCATCTAAATTACACAAATATAAATCAATTAAATCGTAAATCTCCAAGGGAGAGAAAGACTTGTATTTGTCAATTTCTTCTATTTCAAGTTGTACAAAACACCCCCAACCCTCTTGGGCGTGTGTATATGCAAATACCTCTGCAGGCCTCTGGCTACACTGCTTTAAGAGGTGAACACTTACATCTATAGGGTTGGGAGCTCTCGACCAATCAGGTCCGGCATGATGGGAAAGGGGTGGGGCGGTACCTTCAGGGTGGAGCCATAGAGTGCAAGATGTATATTGTTGGTTGTGGATGCTGATCCAGGTACCCTTGGAAACATGGTGTATAACTTCTTTTCAGGCCTACCAAAACGATAGCTGTGTTTGGGGAATAGCTAAAACCTGCTGTTACCTGTGCCCTATGACATCACACTAACCAGACAACCACATTAAAGAGAATAGAGAATAGAATTTTGATTAAATCTGTGATACTGACCTGATCAGATTGTGTGTCAGCTGGACTGAGTTTATACTCAAATCTGCTGATGTTTTCCAGGTAACCCACTGTCTCAACTTTCCGTGTCAGACGCTCAAGACACATTAGGACTCAATCCCACTCGCTGTACGCCAATTCCACTTCCTATTCAACACAAAACATCCAGCTGTCCAAATCTGTTTAACTCCAGGAGAAAGGACCGGATTTAAGACCATTAATATTTAAATCATTTGACAATGTTATTTAAGTACTTTTTTTATTAACAAAACAGTTTCTACTTGAACTACTTGTTCAATTCTAAACCTCATTTTACTTTTCCCTTGTTTGTTTGTGTTTGTTTGTAGCTGTAAATAATCTGTGAAGATACAAATCTCATAGTTCATGATAAAGAGAGTTTTCATCTTTAACAGAAATCCAATGTCTTGGACTACAGCAAACGTCAGGATTGTAGTCATCTGGTTACTTCCGTGACGTGTCGTCAGAGACCCGTTACATAAGTAACTGGATTCCCATGATGTCATCTCATCACTGTTGATGATGTTACTGAAAGTTTGGTTGACCAATTACAGTAGGCTAGACCGTATTACCAATAAGAGTACACTGGAAATTAAACCTTGGGATCAGAACTCCATCACTAAACCTCCAGACCACAACTGCTCCCAATTGAAAAGTTTTTATAATTATTCAGTTTCTTCTTTTTTATTATGGCATCATTATAGCACTTCTTTACACAATAGAAGATCATTATTATTATTATTATATTTATGATAAAAGTATTCTTCCAGTTCAATATTACCATCTGTGCGTTTGTCTACAGTGCCGAGTCAGTGAGATGGTGATTGTTGGTTAGTTTAGTCACAATGAGTTTGTTTCAGAACTGCTGGTGTTTTTCTGACCCTCCAGGAATCCATCAGAATCACATGCACATTTCTGATGTTTACTTCTGTGTGTGTGTGTGTGTGTGTGTGTGTGTGTCTAAGTTTTGAAGTGAAGCATGTTTGTAAGTAACAACATTAATTCCTCACATGCAAACAAACAACTGAAATACAAAAACGCATTTAACTTTTAAAGAGCTTTAATTTCTGGTATTACAAAAACAGAAGAATGCATGAAATTATCTAAATGGACATTTTCATTAAATTAAAATATTAAAATCATCTCCACACTCGCTGAGATCCGCCTCTGCGAGCCACCGGCCTTCGGATCTGAACCATACGAGAACCGACAGTCTGAGACGACAAAGACACCTGAAAAATGCACAAAAACACAAACACACACCTTGTTTAAAGACTAAGAGCACATATTGTTTCATTGTTTCATTGTTCATCTTGTAGAGCTTTGTGTTTGATGACTGTTTGATGAATTAGACTGACATTATAGATGAATGATCTGCACATCATGAATAAGTTTGCTCACATCTGTCTTGTCATAGGGTTTGTGTTCCAGGTTTGATCCCACTGGGCTAACACCACCATCAACAGACCTACAAACACATACACAATCAGCTTTTGTAATAGTGATTTTTTTCCACTGTTGTCACCAGGAGTGTGGTTGTTTCTGACCTGCCAAAGCTCTGCACTTGTTGTGTGGGCTCTGACCGCTGCTCTCGGATTGGCTCTTCTAGTGGGTCTCCAGGGGAACGCCCCAGCAGCTGACACAGGATTTTCTTTGTGAATAAATGTGTATGTGTGTTTATATATGATGTTTAGTGTGTTTTTGTGTCTCACCTTTGACACATAATACTGCAGCTCATTCTGTCTATTTTCGGTTACAATGGGCAGGGTTTCCTCTCTGATGGGCGGCACTTTCTCTGACTCAGCGCTGTACAATGCTGCAGAAGCTCCACCTCTGTCTAGTCCACTATCAGACCCAGAGCTGTGATTTGTATATGTCTCTGTGAAGGTGTGGATCTGATTCACTCTGCTCTCACTGTGATTGGAGTTTCTCTCTTTTATCTTTGTCTCTGTGATGTTCCCTCCTGCAATCACAGGCCTGACCCACATTGCACTACAGTCACTGACAGCTATAACACACACAAGAGAGAGGTCAGAGAAAATTGTGCCTGGTATGTGTCTACCTGTTAGATGAGTGAGTGAGGAGTGTGTGAGTTCCTGTCAGATAAGTGTGGTTAAGCACAGGTGTGTGTGTGTACCTGTCAGATGAGTGTTGTCGAGCACAGGCTCTAGAGGCGTGAATGAATTGCTGCAGTTCAACACATCAGAATGGGAATCTGTCTCTCGCTCACATGATCTCTCTCTGGTCAGATTCAGAACAACAGCCTGTGCACCTGCAACAAAAGCATACTGTAACTTAGCGTGTTTGAGTAAGTGAGCAGGTGTGTGTGTGTGTGTGTGTGTGTGTGTGTGTGTGTGTGTGTGTGTGTGTGTGTGTGTGTGTGTGCGAGAAAGAGCAGATACCTGGCAGATGTATGTCTCTTCTCTTTGCGTCTTCAGGGTAACTGGAGATTTTAGAATCTTCCCACAAAGGAGGAACAAACATACTCTCCGTCTACACAAGAGTACACACACATAATCAAGTGAATCATATCCATTATAATCACTGGACAATGTGTTAAGTCTTCTCATTAAATATTACTGTACCTGCTCCTGATTGGTTAACAACTTTAAAGCCTCTGCCCAATGAGAGCGCATCATTCCCTGAAGACGATACACAAGCTCTTCCTTTTGGGTCTCAAGCCTCCTTTTACACGCTGCCATAGAAACCAATTCACCCTGTATCTCTGACAGTCTACTCTCATGCACACGCACACACACAAACAAATACTTAAACACGCATGCAAACAGGCACGTAGACACACGCGCGCACACACACACACACACACTTTACTTGTTTTGGTAGTGCTGTGTGATCTGTTGTAGTTTAAGATCTCTCTCCTCTAATTGTGTTTTGAACTGATCCAGTTGTGTAGACAGATCTCGCTCATGTCTTGCACTCAAATCCAGTAGCTGCTTCCTTAAACACACACACAACAGAAGAGAGAGATGTCAGTATATTCAAAGTAGACTGTGTTTCTTTATTTCTGACTGATTAAAACACTACAGAACAGAATACACAACTTCTCTCTGCTAAATCAAAACTGTACTGATAGATGTTTGTGTACCTGTGTTTTTCTCTCAGTTGTGTGCTGAGCGTTCTGTTCTCCTCCTGTATGATTGACAGCTGATCATTAAGCTTTTGCTCCAATGACAGACGAAACTCTGCCTCCATCTGAGACTTTAGTGTTTCAAACCGTGCCTACAAAACATACACATAGTCATCACATGTGTGTGTGTGTGTGTGTGTGTGTGTGTGTGTGTGTGTGTGTGTGTGTGTGTGTGTGTAACCTGCTCCAGGCCTTGATTCACTCTCAGACCATCTCGTTCTCGTCTGGTCTCCTCCAGATCTCCCTGCAGCTGCTGTGATCGGATCTGTGCTTCCTCACGCAAAATCACTTCCTGCTTCACCTGAGACTAAACACACAAAACACATACACACAATGTCATTGACTGTTACCCCCTCCATCTCTTGTTGTTTGTGTTGTGTCTCACCCTCTCTCTCTCCAGCTGTTGTGTGGTATGTGAGATCTGTCTCTGGAGTTCATGTATTTGTTCTTGCAGGTGTGTTTGTGTGTTGTGAGACTCAGTTTGAAGCGTGTGGAGTTTCTCTCTCTCTTCTTGCATGTCACTGTGAAGTTTTTCTTTCAGATGCTGGAGATTCTCTAATGACTCACGCACCTCCATCACCTGATTTTCCTGAAACACACAATGTCAATATAACGTGATTAGACATCGGAGGCACTGTGTGTGTGCTTAGATTAGTTTATAGTAACCAGTTTAGTGTTGGTGTTCTGCAGGTCTTGGTTGTGTTTTTGTTCTTTGTTTAAAGTTTCTTCCACTTGAGAGAGAGCCTGAAACAGACACACACAGGCACACACAAAGCAGTGTCAAATAGTGCAAGAGATGTTGTTGATCAATTGCAAGACATTTGATTAATTTTGTTCCCTTTTATGTCTGTTTGTGTACCTTCATCTGTTCCTCCAATGTCGTTTCTGCTTTTTGTTTTTCCTCTTTAAGAAGTTTCAACTCATTACTTCGGTCCTGATCATGTCTCCTCCAGCCTTCCACCACATTCACTAGCGTCTGGCACACACACACACACACACACACACACACACACACACACACACACACACACACACACACACACACACACACACACACACACACACACACACACACACACACACACACACACACTCACAATTTTATTTCCAATCACAATAGAGTGAACCAGCACACAATTGTGTGTGTGTTTAATTTGTGTGTGTGTTTGTACCTTGTCGAGCTGCTCAATCATGATGTCTTTCTTACGGTCAGCTGCCACAGCGAGAGTTAACTGTTGCTGAACCTGAAGAACTTTATTCTGAAGAGACACCACTTGCTGCTCACACACCTGCAAACCCATACACATATATGAGCAGTGTGAATAAAAAAAAACTCTTGTTTGTGTGCAAAGACAAAATCATACAAAAATTCTAAATGATGTGTGTGTGTGTCCTCATGAGACATGATGTCAATACCTTACGACGTGATCTCTCTCTCTCCAGACTGTCTCTCAAAACCTGCAGCTCAGACACACTGCAGCTCCTGTCCACATGAAGACGAGAATATCGAGGAAACAACTCGTCCATCTCACCAAGAGACATTGCAGCACTGAGAAACACACACACATATAGTCAGCTTGGAGACACACACATGCACCTACACAGAGACTGAAAGCTGTGAAACTCAGACACACACAGACACACGGACAGACACACACACACAGACACATACACACATACACACAGACACACACACACAGACACACGCACACAGACACACGCACACAGACACACGCACGCACGCACGCACGCACACACACACACACACAATCTTTTCACCTGAGCAGGTGTGAGGTAGAGTCACTGTCAAGTGATTTGTTCAGCAGGTGTCCTGACACAGGCGCTTCAAACTCTACAGAGTGAAAGAGAATTACTACTTCACGTAGACTCCTTAACTGCTATTATAGTGACATTTTGGCAAAATTGTGATTAAACTTCATGCAATATTTGAATCTAAAACATTTGAGGAAGCTCAAAGCAGCAAGCATGATCAGATTTATATAGGTGCCACTCGTTGATTTGAGGTGCATATAAACCGCATTCCAAATAATTATGCAAGTGACATATCAATGGAATTTAGGTACAATAAACACTAGAAATTTGTGTGTTTTTTTCACATCTTTTAAGATAACTGGTATCGAACAGGTTTGTTTATAGTTTGCATGGTCTGCTTAGGAAAAATGGAACATCTATCAAAAAGGGTTGTTCCACATTATTAAGCAAGTCATAGTTTTTTTTATGCAATATGATGAAGAAGAAACATTTATAAAGTATATAATGTTATGTGTTGCAAAACGCATAAAAACAAATAATAGTTTGCGGAATATAAATAGATTGTAGCGATGGTAGAAATGTCTAAAGATTTGTGATAGACTTAAATCACAGAATATCTTTGTCAGAATAACACTTGTTAAGGAAAGTTTCCATATAAAATGAGTAATATTGGGAGATCTACAATAGTTTCAAAACAACATCACAAACAGACACAAATGCTCACCATGTCTGTGTGGAGCTGTTGATGATCTCAGTATGGACTGTAAATGTGTCCTAACATTCTCCATCTCCTCGATATGCTTCCTGCCACTCTTTACACATACATGTGCAAACACATACACACACACACACACACACACACACACACACACACACACACACACACACACACACACACACACGCACACACACGCACACACACACGCCGCACGCACATACAAGAATAATTTAGATATAATACTGTGAGTTCTTTTAGGAAACACTGGTTCTTTATATATGGATAACAGTTACTGTTGTGTCTGCTGATCTGCTCAGGCTCTTCAGCATATGATTCTCCATCTCTTTTGACAGTCCATCACCTTCTGACTCCACCTCTGAACCCACCTCTTGCACTACAGAACCAATGACATCATGGGAGAAGTCTACAGTGTGTCCTACCTCCCATGGCTCTGGTGTTGCTCTGTCAGCCGTGAGATCCGGAGAGGAAATAAATGACACCTGTCTGAGACAGAAATGACATATCCTCATTTCTCATCTCTTGCTTCTTTAAACGTGTGAACTAATAGCGAGCAACACTTCTACAAACATCAACACGGTATGATGTGCTTCTTTAAATCCTCAAATACAAGTAATTCACTTGCACTGCTTCATTTCTATATGTTTACCTGGCTGCAGTTTGACCTCTGACCTCCCGCTCTCGGTTGCGCTGCAGTGAACTGTAGAGACGGGCCGTGACGTCACGAGACGCTGACAGAGGAGAAGACGGCGATGAGCGTGTCAGAGGATGAAGAGCTGATGGGGGAAGAGGCTCCACATCACTGAGCACGTCATCGTCATCATCATCCCGCTGTCTGTTGACTGACATCCCACTGGACACACAGTTTTCAACAGTGGCAAAAGAAGTGTGTTAACCTTTCTTGAAATTTCAATGTTTTCCGAATACATTTGTCATAAAATGTGATGTGATCTCATCTATGTCAAGGGCTTTAATAATTATAAACAAAAATTCCGATCTTTCATGTCTTTATTGAACACACTCATTTAACATTTAAAATGGCATCAAAAAAAGTGTATGAACCCTAAGAATGAATGACTGAACTTGGGTCATTGCCCTGTTGCATCTTCCACCATCTAAACGGTTTCAGCAGACTTACAGACATTCTCGCATTATTCTGGCCCAGTGGAAAGAGAGTAAAGTCTCTATCACAAGGTTGTCCGTTTGATTCCTAGAAGCCGACCGGTAATGCCTTACATTCCTTAGAGCAAGGCTCTTTACACAAGTGTGTTCCCTGGGCACTGAAGTGATAGCTGCACACTGCTCCGGGTATGTGTGTGTGTGTGTGTGTGTGTGTGTGTGTGTGTGTGTGTGTGTTTTCACGACTTGCATTGCATTTACTACTCACTAAATGAGTGTTCACATTTCGGGAATGGGTCACCATATCTGACATATAGGTCACTAAGCGTTTCTGACACGGCCCTCCAGTGATTCCAGTACATCTCAGGTAGATCCTTCATGGTGGGGAGGTGAAGTTTAGGTCGCAGGTATACATTCTCCAGATCCCTGAGCTCCTCTACAGCCAAAGTTTTGTGGTGCCGTCCCAGAAGGGTGAGAAATTGTTCTCTCGCACATTCTCTGCATCAGTTCCTCGATGGTGGAACAATCTGCCCCTTACAACACATTTGGCAGACTCATTTGCCTAAAAACTAACGGGTTCCATCTTCACTTTCTGTCTCCTTGATTCTTTGTAAGTCTTTTTAGATAGAAGCATCTACCAAATGCCTAAATGTGAATGTAAATGTGTTCTTCTTGGCCAGCACAAACTCCACAAGATTAAAGGGTCTTATCAAATCCACACCTTGTCCTCTGTCCTACAGGTGTACTAGTTTATTTAAGTTTATCTACTTAAGGGTTTACATACTGATCTATAGGCACTTTTAGGGTTCTTCTTAATAAAGACATGAAAGATCAGAATCTTTGTGTTGTTATTTTGATGATGTTTGTCAATACCCTTGACTTAGATGAAGATCTGATGACATGTTTACATACTTTTCCTGCTAGTCTTATTTTGACAGACACTCACATGAGAACAAACATAAGAACTTTTACAACAATCAGTTAAGTTATCTATTACTCGTATCATTACTCTCTCACACAGTACTGAAGTATTTATTTATTAATAACAATAGCTACTTTATAAACATATATTACCACGTTAAAAGGTTTTATAGTAAAATCTCAAAAGTTCTGAAAGTTTGTGAGGTTGTTTACCGTTCCTTGGGCTCGCGCAGCTTCCCCGCTTGAAAACGCGCCATGGCAACCACGGAAACACGTCATCAAACCGCCACAATCGTATCCGGTTAGATTTACTTACCCCTTTTAAAATATTTTTATTATTATTTTCAGATAACTTAATTCACATAATAATCATTTTAATAATTATTTATCATAACAGTTTATCTGTAATAAACACTAAATTAGTTCACTGTATGTAAACATCTCTGCTGTATTCTCGTGGGGTGACACATTTTGTAGGATTGTGACGTCACGGTGTGTACACTTACAATTAAAGTGTGGACACATACACACACACAATATAATACAGAGATCAGATTGAGTCACTATGTGGTTCATAAAAACAAAGAGATTGTGTGTCCTGACTGTAATAAAGTGATCTCTTTATTATTTGAGCAATTAAGTCACATGCTCTTATTGACATTAAAAACCAAAGCAAACAGATGAGTGCAGAATATGATTTTAATAAAGTTTTCATAGACACACACACACACACACACACACGCACGCACACGCACGCGCGCGCACACGCACGCACGCGCACACACGCACAGACACACACACACACAGACACACACACACACACACACACACACACACATCATTCTTTAAGCTGGTGTTATGTTCACGTGGTGTACAAAAGGAAAGTGTTCATAATAAAATGATTTCTAGGTTTTCACAATGTGATCTTCGTGTTACGGAAGCTGGAATTATCCCTGCAAAACAAGACAAGACATAACACATTAGACACTGTGTGTGTGTGTGTGTGTGTGTGTGTGTGTGTGTGTGTGTGTGTGTGTGTGTGTGTGTGTGTGTGTGTGTGTGTGTGACCATATCTCATTATATTAATAGAGAGAAATCCTTTCACAACAGATTCTGCCAAATTGTTCATTTTCATCTAATTCATACTGTTTCTCTATGAAATGTTTAAAAATTATGTTTTCTTAGGAACAATCCTCATAAAATATCAATGTTAACTTACCCACACTATATCTAACTTCATTTTTTTTCATCCTGATCTTTTTCCCATCCATGTAAATAATCCCTTTTCAATTCATTAATCTCATGAACTATTCTGTACATCTGGAAAGTAACCCTTCAGAGGAACCCCTTAAATAACAACACAAGCATGTTTTCTTCATTGTGTGTGTGTGTGTGTGTGTGTGTGTGTGTGTGTGTGTTTCATACTTGAGGCTGTCGTTGTGTGTCTTGTACTCCATGATGGTGTTTGGTGGCAGGTTGAGTACACGCCGTAGCGTGTCTCTTATTCGAGACGTGGTCACTTGATCATTGGCTGTTTTATTCCAGATAGACAGAATGTCCTCCTGCAAAGAACAAACAGCTTGTTTACTTGTTAGTAAATGTGACAGACTGACACAAAAGCGTCTCCGCAGTGAAGGCTGAATCTGTTCTTTGATTTATTTTGAGTGAGGGCTGTTCCGTTTGGCCCTACAATACCTGGAAGCGGATGGACACCACCACCCCGCAGATCTCCTCCCCCACCATGAACTGCTCCCCTAACATGGCCAGGATGATGTTCTCCCAGAATCGTGAGGCCAGGCCCTTCCGCAGGCGGATGATCCACTTGCCACCATTTTTATTTGCTTCATCCTAACATACAAACTTTAGAATCAGAGTTCACACTCTGTGACATCACAATGACAATACATAACACACCATGACACTTTCATCCTTCACCTATGTACCATAAGTTATTATCACTTTACTTCTTGACTTACATTCAGCAATTTATCTGTCTGATTACTCCTATCTGATAGGTCAAATGGTCTAGTTGACTGTGATTGATCTTCCTTTAACAGTGTGTCACAAATGGAAGTCAGGAACTGTACCGAGTGAT
>CM065671.1:4111744-4134244 GCA_033220385.1 Triplophysa yarkandensis | reverse complement strand
TATGTTGTATTGTATAATGAATGATGTGACAGTGTATGATGGATAACGCGCACACTAGGGCCGCTGCTGGTCAAATGGATGGCCTAAAAATAAAATAATAAAAACACACCTACTATGGGCCAAAAATGAAACTTAATTTAAATAAAAGTAAATTCATAAGTAAACTGTATAATTTATAAACTGCAAATGTAGCTCTAGAGCAAAAAATAAAAAACAAAAATTACAGTTTATATGAATAATTTAAAATGCAAAATCTTAATTAAATAAACAATTATAAATTGAAATAAAATCAACATTGTCATATGGTGAAGGTTTCCATAGTTCAAAATGTACAAATGGCAATTCTGCTTTTTCTTGGGGCAAAGTGGTAAATGAGCTCTTCATATGATATAGCATTTGCTAATCCAGGGTTGATGCTTATTAATGCAAGATCACTCATGCGCTCTTGTGCCATAGATGAAACAAGTCAATTTTGATGAGCTTCATTTGAAAAAAACTGTGACAGTAAAGCAGACCAGGGTTATGATGTTCATATATTTTAATTGAGAAAATGATTGGAAAGATTATGTGAATATTTGAATTAAAGTTTGGTCAAAATTAAACTACGAATTCGTTAATCATGTAAGTGTAACAACTGCATTTACCAGGCCCTTTTCACTAATTTCTATTAAAACTGTAATGTAAACTGTACATTTTGTATTAGATTATGTATTTAAACAATATTATTAAACGACACCATATGGTCATTATTAATCAATAATCATTACTGTTTCTTCTTAATATAATGAATTTTAATTCATTTTGTATGCTTAGATCTGCTCGTATACACATAAAGATAGATGCGTTAGTCGTGAAATTCATAAAAACTGATATTAACGTCAACAGAATAAAATAAGTTTCACAGGATTATGAAAGTATCTTAAAGTCATGCACGGGCTTGAATTTGTCCTTTTTTTATTTTATTTCTTGGTGCCGGACTGTTTATGTCTCTTTTCGGGAACAGGCATATTGTTCCTCAACTATTATCATCTTTTTGGGCCAAATAGGCAGCCGTAAACAGAGGTTAAGGCCTGTCATCAGGTTTCTTTACTAGCCAACTCTGAGTTCACTGTAGAATGCAATATATACGTTTATATGTATATGTATAATATCAATATATCATAAATAAAAACTATTTTTTTGAGAAGCTCAGATGGTGACCCCATGGGAGTTGGTGCCCTACTCAGACCGCATACTCGGATCAACGGTACAGGCGCACACTCTTAACATGATATATTTTCAATTACTTGGCCTTAACATACAAGCACACAAATTTAAATGAGTTCTTAAGTGGCCCTAACAGAAGTGAACACACATACCCACACACACAGGTGAGATTAAACTCTATAAAAGACTGAAATCAGAGACAATTTTACACAATGTCCACTGCAGCAGGGTCACAGGTCACAATATAAAGGGTCAACTCACACGACTCCAAAAGCAGTTAACATGTGATTGTGACACATCAACTCAATACTAGTAATAACAATAACACCAACTCATCTGTGTGTGTGTGTGCGCGCACATGTGTTTCATCTGTTTAAAATAAATGTCTGTGATGGATATTAATTTGCTCAGAAACACACACTCGCTAACACGCACACACACACTGTGGGGGTGTGAAATGGAAGCTGACAGAAGGGGTACGCAGGAAGATGAGGTCAAAGTTCAAGTGGGGAGTGAGGAGAATGGAATCTGACTAACACACACACACACACACACACACACACACACACACACACACACACACACACAGTCACGGTTCAAACAGTCTCTACTTGCCATGTCAAACACGACTTTGTGGTAACAGCATAAGTTTTCAATTACCGCTGAAACACACACACACTCTCTTTCTCTCCTATTCTCTCATCAGTCTTTATATAAACACACTTTAACAACGTGTGTGTGTGCGTTGGTCAAATGCAGCATGTATATCTAAAAGTGTTATTTGGCAGAGATGGAAAGACAGAGACAGACAGACAGGCAGCCAGACAGTTACTGAATGAATGAAAACCAAATGTTTCCAAACTCTCAAGTTTCCTGAACTGTCAGTAAAACACACACACACACACACACACACACACACACACACACACACACACACACACACACACACACACACACACACACACACACACACACACACGCACACACGAAAATAAACAGTAATCAATGGGAAGGAAACTCTGCAGATGTGTGCTGTAGATGTTACACAGGTGTTGTTCAACAGATTACCTGAAGAAATGCAGATGTTTCTTCATCTTCTATTGGCTGATGATTACCCTTGTGTTCTGGCAGTGGAATCTAAAGATGTAACAGAATCTAATAAAATTGATTTACATATATAAAAAAAAAAATCTTAGGTACACACACACACACACACACACACACACACACACACACGCACGCACACAAGGGGGAGGGGCCAACTCTGGAAGTCTTTAATGTAATTTATCAAAGATGACACTTTGTTTGATTGACAGCTGTCCTCCTATTTTTGCTAAACAAATATTCAGTCATACTCTTGTTGCTTTTATGAATACAAAATAATTACAAAATAATATTTTTTAATAATTATAATAGACCTTCAATGTGAAGATCCAGCTAAAGTTCCAGAATGCAAAGAGGCAAACATGCCATTCCCATCTCTGGTGTTAAAGATCGTTCTGTGTCAATAATGACAATAATTATCCATAATCCTCCACGGTCACGTGTTATATACACGTGTGTGATGAATTCATAAATGCCTCATGACCATGAACTTGGAGTCTGTTTGTTTCCTGCCATTGAGGTGAGATGCTCCTGAGACATGAAGGAGAAGACAGATGGCGTCATCTGGTCATCATTCTCTTGATCTGTGGTTCTGTTAATTCAGAATGCTGTACTCTGATTGGATAGTTGAGACTGAACAGTGAATGTATGATGGATGGAGGAAATCCTTAAGAGCTTGTTGAAGAAGAGAATGCTGGGAAGGCGCATCAGTACTGCAGGCTGCCGCTTGTTTTGTGGATTCTCAGTGTTTGGACGCTGGACAAAATCTTTTTCTGATGTCCAGCTAAAGTGACTCCGATCCGCAAAAGATCCCTGTGAAACATAAACAGTCAGTTGTTATGTACTTGTACTCAAAGATCAAAGATAATTAAATAAAATGAATCAAAAAGAATGTGT
Source organism: Triplophysa yarkandensis (assembly GCA_033220385.1). NCBI lineage: Eukaryota > Metazoa > Chordata > Actinopteri > Cypriniformes > Nemacheilidae > Triplophysa > Triplophysa yarkandensis. The sequence continues at coordinate 4,131,037 of CM065671.1, read as the reverse complement.
CTTTGTCATAATGAAGTGCCAGAGTCAGACTAAATGAATGAACGCTTGTTGTGATGGTTCATAAATGATGTGGCACACAAGATATAATAGCTTTGTTTGATATTGCTTATCATGGTACAAGATAACATGACATTTGTGCACAGTTTTCCCACATAAAAAAACTAAATTTGTGGAATTATGTGATGAAGAAAAGGTTTGTGTAGCTATGGTAAAAAAAACATCTTTATAATAAAAGGTTAATGCTGGTAAATGATATTGATGGTGCAGTTGCATTGTGAGAATCAGAATTAGCCTAAATTTTGTATGTTGTGACAACAGACAACTGTTATTTTTTAGTGGTATTCACCATTTCTTAAGATGACATTGTTTTAAAAGACAAATCTAGAATGGGCATAAATCCACTGACATGACAGCGCAGACGTGTATGTGTGTGTGTGTGTGTGTGTGTGTGTGTGTGTGTGTGTGTGTGTGTTTGTGTGTGTGTGACTTACTCTGTACAAATGTGTGATAAGAGTTCTATGGAGGTGAATCCAGCCTGCAGGAATCTTTCTTCATATCTCTCCATCTTAATGGCTCTGAGCCAATCAGAAACTGACCTGCACTGAGACAGCGGCGGGAGAGGACGCTGGTCCAGCAGAGGGTGAGATGGCCTGAGAGACAGACAGAGAAACAAGATAAGACATCAAAGTCATCAGAAAGTGATGAGATGATATACACTCTACCACAGATGAGGTCATGAGCAACAGATTGAAATGTGTTTGTGTAGGACTGCGTTTTACATCAAAAGTCTCTGCAACACACTGTTGAATTCCTTATTAGATCAACACAAGTGAGTGTGCGTGCATGCATGTGTAATGCCCATCTGTGATGTGTGGGGTCAGAGGTGAGGAATTCTTAAACAGGGAATTTTAAACACAACATTCCATTCCAACAAAGGAGCACATACACTACAGGGTCGCACTGTAGAAACTCCATAGAGAATTTTTAACAGAAAGACAGGTGTCATCTGTGTGTGTGTGTGTGTGTGTGTGTGTGTGTGTGTGTGTGTGTGTGTGTGTGTGTGTGTGTGTGTGTGTGTGTGTGTGTGTGTGTGTGTGTGTGTGTTTTTGTGTATTAGTGTGTTGGGGCTCACACACGTCCACATGGACACACAGTTATATCAAAGTCATAGACAAAGAGAGAGCAACGGAAAGTTCAGGATACAGCAGTTAAGGTGATTAACTTCTATTTCAGCCTCCCACCCTAAACACTTCCTAAAACACACACACGCACGCACGCACACACACACACACACACGCGACATGTCAGGAGTGTGGTCTTGTGTCAGGTGACTGAAGTGATCTGTGATAGTTTGCTGACATCAGCAGTGTCAGGTTTTGTTTCATCTAGTGTAAATCATTGTGTGGACCAGCTGCTGTAAGCATCCATACAAGTGACACTTCAGAATCTGTATGTGTAAATAACCGAGGTTCGTACCCGTCTGAGAGGCGTCCCGTGATCTTGAGGGAGGCAGGGTTACGGATGAGTCTGTCCAGCGCTGAGACGATGGCGCAGAAGCGTGGCCGGGATGATCTCTCCTTTTGCCAGCAGTCCAACATGAGCTGATGCAGAGATGCAGGGCATTCTGGGGGAGGAGGAAGCCGATAATCCTGCTCGATGGCGTTTATCACCTACATAAACACACAGCAAAAGCATGTCACACTTGTAAACATTAAAATATCTGCTTATATTTTTTTTTCTCTTTCTCATCCAATTTTTATATAAGTTTACTGTCTGTTTTTCAGCATATGGTCTGTGCAAAACTTAAAAAATCTTTTTGTGAAGTAATACAATGTTTTTGCTTTGTGTGCACACACACAAACGTACGTCTTGGTTGCTCATGTCCCAGTACGGCCTCTCTCCAAATGACATCACCTCCCACATGACAATGCCGTAACTCCAGACATCTGATGCTGATGTGAATTTACGGAAGGCAATGGCTTCTGGGGCTGTCCAGCGGATGGGAATCTTCCCACCCTGAGACAGAGAGAACATGTGAGTCATGACAATAAATTGGTTTTGAGGTCGTGGGGAGATTACAGGATAGAATTTACAATTAATCCAGTATAAAAAAATATCATGACTTGTGTGCGTGTTCTCACCAGTGAGCTTGTGTATGTGGGGTCGGATGAATTCTCTGTCAGGAATCTGGACAGGCCAAAATCAGACACTTTACACACCAAGTTGCTGTTGACAAGAATGTTGCGTGCTGCCAGGTCGCGATGAACGAAACTCATCTCTGACAGGTACTTCATTCCTGATGCTATCCCACGCAACATGCCCACTAACTGAATGTTAGTAAACTGACCATCATTTAACTGCAGGCAGAGAGGAAGAGAGAGTGAGATGTGATAATTGACACAGAAGTGTGATCAGACAACACACAGATGAAAAGGCTCTGACCCGTAGGAAGGAGTCCAGCGCTCCATTCTCCATGTACTCGGTGAGGATCATGACGGGACAGGAAGCTGTGATCACTCCCTCCAGGTGAATGATGTTAGGATGCTGGAACTGACCCATGATTGATGCCTCAGACAGGAAGTCCCGCCTCTGTTTATCTGTGTAGCCGCCCTTCAATGTCTTGATGGCCACATAGTTTTCTTTCTTGCCAGGAACCTTCAAGCGACCACGACACACCTCACCAAACTCACCTGCACACACATGCGTGAGAACTGTGAGTGACATCACGAACACTATCAAATTCACACACAAAGCAGTAATATGAGATGCCCTTTATTCTGTGTGTGTGTGTGTGCATCTCATGTTACCCGATGAACACACACAAACTCTCACCTGCACCAATAACCTCCTCGATTTTGACAAATGACACGTCGATCTCTTTGGCGAATTCCCTTACGGCCTCGTTGGGATCCTCATATGTGAAAGGATCAATGTAAACTTTGATTCCTGCAGAAACAGCACACAAACATGATGTCATGATTTCAACAGCCTATAGCATTGAAACACTTCTCAACTAACATTTGAATATTAGGCGAAACTGCTTTAATTGTTCTTTCTCCTGCTGGATAACAATCTTGTACGTAAATATAAATAAATAAAACACAACAATAGTAATTACAATTTTGCGCAACTCATCCTTGTATAAATGAGTTTTAGTTTGGAGCAATACATTCTGGGATCTTTTATTATTCTTTAGACAAAAAAGAACACATTAATGATCCTAAGAACGGACACAAAAACTCACCATGACCCATCAGAAACTGACTGCTCTTATCTGGATCTGGATCCCTCATCCTGCTCGACCGCCTGAGTGAAAAACAGACAGACAAACGGTTTGTGTTTATTTTAAAAGAAATATTGCCAAAAAACAGTGTTATGATCTTATTCTGCTGGTTAAGAGTGTTTTTATTTGATAAGATTACAGACAATCTGTGTGTGTGTGTATGCGCATGAGTGTGATGTTTTGTTTGACAGAATTCCTGTCTCATGACTTGTGCAAGTTTCTGTCTGTTGTGTGAGTACACCCTGCAGCTGTCTCTCTGTATCTCTCTCTCATTTCTTGTGTGATTTTTTTGCTGCAATATGACTTCAGTAGTGTGATATCATCAAGCTGATCAAAACTCATTTTCACAATTACAGAATTGTTGAGAAAAAGTATTTCTGTTGTTAAACATATATACATTTAATATGAGGCACTGTTTTATTTTCAACATGTTATCACATAAATAATGTAATTAACATAAAATACGGACTATTTCTAACATGCTCAAGGTAAACACAATATAGTTTAACCACTTCTACAGCTGTGATTTCTTTTATTGATGCTTTTTATAGAGGATTTCTTTCTATGATGGTCAGAACTGATAAATAACATTCAAGTATTTCAGTGAGCCGCATTGTAACGATTAGATTTGTATGTGTGTGTGTGTGTGTGTGTGTGTTCTAGAGGTCAGATTCATTGTTCCCGCAAGAGTCTGTATGGAGACAGCACTGGGTGGACACATCCTGTTACACACACACACACACACACACACACACACACACACACACACACACACACACACACACACACACACACACACACACACACACACACACACACACACACACACACACACACTTCTTCACCCACTGTGGGTATTATGACCACCTTGTTCATATATGATCATATCAACATTACCTGACACATAACACTGCCACAATCACCACGGCAACAAGAACCAGCAGTCCCACAGCAACCAGCACACCAGTGAGCAGCAGACGAGACGGAGTTTCTTCAACTGAGACAAAGAAGAGAGATGTTTTGTTGATAAACAGAAGGTGTCTATGGTTGTTTATTTGTCCATGTGTTTGTGTATCTGTGCGTGTGTTTGTTTGTGTTGATGTTTGTGTGTACCATCAGGAAGCGTGCTGATGGTGGTAACGGGGCTGAAGTGGCCGTATCCCGCAGCGGTCCGTGCTCTGACCTGCACCTGATACTGTGATGCACGAGCGAGATCATTCAGAACCAAAGCGTTACTCTTGCTGCTCACATACTGCCAGCCATCGTCATGACCCTACACACACCAGGTAAAAGGTCACGAACATAAAAAAAACACCAACAAACACAACATGTTTGTGCATGTGTTATTATGTCACCTTTAAACTATATCTTAGCTGATATTCCAGAACACTTTGATGAGTCTGTGAAGATGATGCCCAGCTGAGAGACACGGCCGTCTCTGATGCTTTAGTCCTCTTGATTCCTGATACAGGAACGGCCACTTAACATTCAAAAACACACACAGAGACATGAAAACATCTATAACACATTAGCATGACGCATGTATATCGAGTACTTGAACAAACTCTTACCGTCTCGGCTGGTGGTGATGTTCACTGAGGTGGAGGCTGGGCTCACATGACTGACTGCACTCACTGCGTTCTGAGAAAGGACCGTGAGCATGTAGGTGGTGTGTGGGAGGAGCCCGCGGATCACGACCCGCCGCCCGCTGATGCTAACCTGTCCTGGTCTGTAGGTGACGCCATCTGCACAAGGAACGCAGATGGACCCTCCGCAGCGCTCACACTCAATACTGTAAGTGAGATCAGGGCGACCACCTCTGTCCAGAGGTTCAGACCACTCCAGAGTCACAACAGTATCATTGACCTGAGCGATGATGCTACGCGCCGCAGACGGAGGTTCTGGACAAGAACACAAAGGATTAAATCAATAAGTTAGTGTGTGTGCTCGGAAGTGTGCGTGTTTGTGCGTGTCTCACTGGAGCAGGCAGTATCAGGAAGGTCATTGGCTGCTCTGAAGAATCCTGGACGACACAGACACACACTGGAACCGAGCGAGTTTGTGTTGCTGTTCTCTGGACACACACGACACAAACCGCCGCCAAAAGAAACCTTATACTGACCGGATCCACATGCTGCATACAGACAGGGAAATACAAACCAAATCAAATACAACAATCAAAACATATCATGTAATTATCATCTGAACATGACCCGGAGAAAACACATGCTTCATCTGACTTAAAACACTCAGACTCAAGCTGCACTGTATCCCATCACATCACTTAACATGTCTGAAAGACCAGCAAACTTCTTGAATATTTCAAGATCCCAGTGAAATAACACATGAAGAGTTAAATAGACTTTTTTTAAAGGGACTTTTTTGCATTTGGACACATAGTGGTAGATGAAATTCTACTATTCATGTATATTAAGATTTTGTGACACAAATCTTCATTTAAAATTATTAGATTTTAAAGAGCTTAACTGAGGAAAGGACCATGAGCAAACACCTAAAACCAGCAAAAGTCTTTAACAAATCCAACATTTGCACAAAACAGCACAGCAACAAACCTTTATCTGAAACACACAAATGCATGCCTGAGTGTGTTTTTGTGTGCATGCGTGTTTGTATGTGTGTGGTGGGCAGTTGTTTAAACACACTCAATCTGGTCTCAGGCCCCTTAGTGACCTGCCTGTTGTACTCAAATAATAGAGTCAGACGGGGCGTAACACCCGCACACGCATACATTCACACACATGCACATTCACGCACACACATCAATACAAAGAGTAATTACTACAAACAACTTCAGCCACCTGCTGCAGAAAGTGTGTGTGTGTGTGTGTGTGTGTGTGTGTGTGTGTGTGTGTGTGTGTGTGTGTGTGTGTGTGTGTGTGTGTGTGTGTGTGTGTCTGCATCTATAAGTTTTATAAAAACTGCCAGATTCCCACTGCTGATAACATCATACTTTCAACAACTTAAGTAAAAATACTATGATATTGCCGATGACAGTGTGTTTCTATAGGCATACAAACAACAGAGAAACACATAACAAATAAAACAAAGAAATGGGAGAAAACGAAATCTGAAAAACAAACAATGACTGAAGAGAAAGAAAGAGACTACTGTTAGGATGTGTTAACATGTAAGCCAGATCATATAACACATAACCCTCAGCCACACCCCAAAGACCCGAGAGACCAATTCCTACTCATTAAAAGAGCATTTCATCAAATTTTATTAAAAACATTAAGAGTATAAACACAGCTGGTCTACATTGAGAACATTGCACCATTACATGTGTGGAATATCACATCCAGACTGATGACTTTCCTCATCAGACAGACAAAAGGTTTTATATTGTCTAAACTTTCAAAATTAAATAAAGTTATTTTGAGACACCAGGACATTTCTGACTAGCTGATAATATGGCTGAAATCTCTCAGTTATCATATGCAAGTAGCCACATCTACTTAATACTAGTCTTTATTAAAAGCATTTTAACAGGTAAATGATTGACTCACCTCTACAGCGATCAGAGTCCACTGGCTCATACCCTGGTTTACAAGCACACGATGATGACGGAGGCCCTACCCACTGCCCGTCCTCCCCACAGAACATGGTGGGTGGGTGTGGATTCTGGCCCGTGGAGACAGAGTTTGCCACACACACGCCCTCGGCCTGCTGCACTAACGAATGAGGCAATGTTTCAGGGAAGGTAGAAAAGGCATGTGTGACTGCGGGACACTTTTTAAAGAACACCCTCATCGACAGCAGGGCCATACATGCTCCCTGAGCTTGGAAGGCCAAATAAAAGCCCTTCTTCGACAGCGGACCCAAGCGCACCGTCTTCAGGTTGGACTTTCTCTCTCCTCCACGCCGCAACAGGAAGTCAGCTGCAACAGTGTCCACCTGCGTCACGATAGAAGATTGTTCACTCGGCTTAAGATTCTTCACAAATATCACTACAGCTACTCGAGTCCTTACAGACCGGCTTTGAACGATCTGTAATGATTAATGACACAAAACACCAGTAAGTGTCTATGTGTGCCTACCTTACTGTAGGGGTTTTCCATCCACACAGGGTATGTAGGGGTGGCGTTGTCCTCATCACTTTGGTAATAATAAAAGTTAAATGTCTCTTTGCATGAACGGAAGCTGGACGGCATGGCAGAACATTCCATCATGGTGAAACGGATCTCTACATAGACCTGAGACGCCCCGCGGCGCGGGATAAACCTTGTCCTGAGCCAGTGACTCAATAAACTGTCAGATGGACAAATCTGAAAGGTGCGCACACTGTTTCCCTCTTCATCCAAACCGCTCATCTCCTCCCACTAAGAAAATGACAGGATATGTTCTTACATCTTCTATACATTTCATAATTACTTTAAGTATATACACATGATATTACTGTGCGCTATTTTTTAGTCCTGAGCTGTGTGTGTGTTACCTCAGGTTCACTGCTGGGGTAAACAGTCCATCGCAGATCAGATGTTTCGAGCTTTGTGTTCATCAGCACCTCTAATTGACAGAGAGAGAGTTCAATTAATGAAGTGGTTTTCTGTATTAACAACTCAAGCTCCACCATTGGCATCATCTACATGCATAGATTACTGCGTAGGACTGTCGAAGAACTTTAATTTAGTCTTTATGGTGGTCCAGGTTTTAAAAATTGTCTTTATCAAAATACAATTGTAAAGCTGTTTCTGTCTTCTGTAAATGTGAGAAAACCAAATACTTTCTGGAGATAAAAACAACTCCATTCCACAACAAAGGTACTCAAGATTAACATAAGAGAGGCAGAAACTATGCGGGTTACTCCACCTTTAATGAGTTTCTGAGAAGGTTTTATTGTAAATATCCAAACAGACGTTTGGTTTCAGAACTCTCCAAAAACAGACACTCTCAATTAAAACACAATGAACCAACATTCACATAAACAAACACTTGCACACACACACACACACACACACACACACACACACACACACACACACACACACACACACACACACACACACACACACACACACACACACATAATTTCCTGTTCCATTCTACTGAAAAACGATTAATTGTCATAAAGATCCAACATAGTCTGACTGAGTGAGTTAGTGAGTTAAGTGTAGCCGTAAAAGATGAGTTTTTAGGAGTTTTTTAAAGATAGAGACCGAGTCTGACAAGCGTCAAGCCAGAGGCAGATCGTTCCACCAATCGAGGAACTGAAGCAGAGAACGTTGGAGAGAGAGATTTCTTACCCTTTTGAGCTGGTACCACAAGTCTCAGCTCATTTGCGGAGCGCTGAGATCTTGAGGGCCTATACCTTTGAATTAGTGAGTTAAGGTAAGTGGGTGCTGAACCGGTGGTGGTCTTGTAGGCAATGAGAAGACATTTAAATTCAATGCGAGCTGCTACAGTGAAGCCAATGCAGTTTTATGAAGAGAGGTGTTACATGGGTCCTTTTTGGTTCCTTGAACACCACTCTTGCCGCTGCATTTTGAATCATCTGCAGAGGTTTAGTTGTGCACATCGGGAGTACAGCAAGCAACGCATTGCAGTAGTCCAGCCTGGACAGGACCAGAGCTTGAACCAGGATTTGTGTGGAGTGTTCTGAGAGAAACTGTCTGATCTTCCTGATGTTGTAAAGCATGAATCTGCAGGATCTGGCAGTCGCGGCAACATGATCTGTGAAGTTGAGCTGATCATCAATGATTACTCCTAAGTTTCTCGCAGACCTGGAGGGCACAATGGTTGATGCTCCTAGTTGGATCGAGAGATCGTGACGAGTCTTCGAGTCGGCAGGGATGACAAGAAGTTCCGTTTTCGCAAGGTTAAGTTGTAGGTGGTGTTGCTTCATCCAGAGGGAGATGTCGCTCAGACATGCTGAGACTCTGGTCGAAATCGTCTGATCTTCGGGATGAAACGCAAGGTTGAGTTGCGTGTCATCCGCATAACAGTGGTGGGAGAAGCCATGCTGACGAATGACTGATCCTAGTGATGTCATGTAGATCGAGAAGAGCAACGGTCCAAGAACTGAGCCCTGAGGTACACCGGTTTCAAGATGTTGCGGTTCTGAGACTTCACCTCCCCACGAAACCTTGAAGGATTCTACCCGAGAGGTAGGATACGAACCATTGGAGAGCCTTGTCTGAGACGCCCATTTCCTTGAGTGTCGAAAGGAGAATACTGTGGTTAACGGTGTCAAAAGCAGCGGATAAGTCTAGCAGGATGAGAACGGATGACATGGAGGCCGCCCTTGCCAGTCGTAGGTCTTCAACAACTGAGAGCAGAGCTGTCTCTGTAGAGTGTCCTTTCTTGAAGCCTGACTGGTTGCTGTCCAAGCGGTTGTGTAGAGTAAGATAGACACACAGACAGACAGACAGACAGTCAGACAGACAGACAGACAGACACACACACGCACACAGACAGACAGACACAAGCACACACACAGACAGACAGACACACGCACACACAAATATTTAGATTAACCTATAACAAATACTCTTAAATATATACACATTCCAAAAAAATTGCACAGTTAACAAACATATGTAAACACAAACTTTTATATAGCAATCAAGATTATGGTTCTAAATTGATGTTTGGTTGACTCTTGGGCTCAATCCTTCTCCTGTTCCTCAATAATCTTATTTCTTGTTTGACTTTAATGTTGCATTTTTTACTGAAAGCACTTGGGTTTAAACATTATTTTATTTACTTTTGCAGACCAAAAATGCTAACACATTGGGACACCGACAAATTGCAGAGAGAAACTCCAAAATGGCTCGCACATTCAACCACATCAGTCTTGGCGTTGGCTTGGCGATCCTTGTGATATTCTTTACCTTCATTGCTATTGTTATAACTTAATCATCTGTCGTTCAATGATGTAGTGGTTTAACGGTAAAACCGTCTACAGGGTTTTAAAAATAAATCTACACGTTTTAACTTTTTTTTTTTTTACTTTTTTTTATATTTGCAATCTTTCCAAATAGCTATTTTTATATAACCATACCCACATTCTTTGGTGATTCTGATTCTTTATTTCCCATTTCAAGAAACCATGTAAACATTTTTTAAACAATAAATATTATGCAGACCAATGTTTGGCTCCTTTATTCTGCAGTACTTACATTTTCAAAATTCAGGTCGAAGATACACACAAGAATCAACAGAATACTGTATAAGTGACTGTAAAGTATGTGAGATCCTTCTGGTGTGCATCAAGTACTGATAGAATGTCAGACATTTAAGATTATATGATAAGATGTATGGAAATGATAGACTTTCCACATATTAAACAGGAAATGTTAAACAGATGTTGTGCTTGGGAAAACCATTTAACATGTAGTTCTATTAATTGTTTGCCATTTGCACTTTGCAATTTTCATAAAGAACAAACTTAAAAAAAACAAGAACAATTTTTAAATACATGTTAATCCTCTAAAAGAACACATTTCCCCACCCCAGGCAGGATATGAAATTCAACACCATCATGGTTATCACTATGTCACAATAAGTTACGGGGTGGAACAGATCTCCCACGTGGTAAAGCTATTTAGTTGGCGTAATTGCAATCAATCTGAATCTATCTATTTTATGTAACGAGTGGTGGTTCAAGTTTGACGGACAACAAATTAACAACAAAAAGAAAAATTAAAAACAGTGTATACTTACCTGCTTTTCTTCTTAGTGGTGCAGAAGATGAGATGATGTCACTTCTGCCTTGTGATGAACCTTGAGAAAACAAGTTAGGGTGACAGGGTGAAAACTGAGCGAAACCAGTCATCAAATATTTCACAAAAAAATGGACAAAACATAAAACTAAAAATCTAAAACGCATGGAAATACAGTTTATTTGTTGACATTTTAGATGCAAATGTGATGTTTGTTATGTGACATTGGCTATGTACCAATGAGATCATATTTAAAATGTTATATTGTTTGTTTAAGAATATTATTTGATCAAAAAGCACATTTAATTGAATTCTAATCCTTGGAAACTCCTTATAGGACACTCGTAAGCCCTATGGTTCACCCTTTCTGTAAAATGACCCTAATATATTTAGTGGCCTTGGGTCAAATGTAAGATTTTATATATGCATACGCACTATGTAAAGTTATATAACATCCTAAAGAGGGTGTTGACAAAGTGTGGGATCCAGTTACACAATCTAGCTAATTATTTCCTGTTTTTTACTTGTGAAATAGTGTGTTTCCAATGAAACGAAACACTTCCAGTAAGTCATGTAACTTTTTGACCTGTATTGCATAAGAATGATAAAGAAATCATTTTGTCGTCATCTGGTGGCTCCAGTGAAAATGATCTGTTTTAAATTCCCTTCTGCAAACTGGATTCTGCTTTTGTCTGATAACATTATTGCCTAGGTCAGATAATAAGGAAGGACGTTTTGACGTAATGACTTTAAGTGTTGTGTACATTAGTAATGTTAAAACACTAGTGGTGTGTATTCAGTGTAAGAACCTCTCTGTAATCTCAGTCTGGATAATATGAGCCTAAATTCAAATTAAAATGATAACATTTGAATCTATATTCCCATGTCTGTTTGTTCATGCAATATATAAAATATGTGATATACATTTTACCTTTTACATATTTATTTCAAGCAGTACAGCCCAGTTGCATGAAACACCTCAATTGTAATTTTCAGTGAAGTTTTACTAAAGTTATTCTCCTAATGTCTAAGGTAGAGGGAAATCACTTTTAATAAAACCACAATAGCATTTAATTAATGTAGTATTATTTTTTACCATATTGCTTAAATATTTATATTATTATTTATTTAAATTGATTAATATTGTCATTTTAGAATAATAGTAAACTCATGGAATGAAGTAGCACTATTGCAACGGTTGGAATAATAAAGCACACTAAATAAAAAAACAAGATCATATTTTAACATCTTCAAGATGTAACCCTTTAACTGGATTTGCAACATTTCACTTTTGTTATCCATCCAGAATTTTTTATGGGTGATCTGTCTCTCAATGGTTTACATTTGTGCGCTGAATCTGTATACAAATACAGCAAAACACAATAAGTATAACTGATTTTGATTCTATGGTAAGAAGCTCTATAAGTACACTTGGGATTATTACAAATGTTCAGAATGAACGGAATTAATATATAAATGTCTCACTGACCTCTGCTTACTTAAAAGGTGAAAGCCAAAAACGTATGTGCGTGAGTAAGCAACACGTTTGCAAACAATAGAAAAGCTGATAGGCGAGAGTTTGACACACAAAGCTGTGATACACAGAGGTGACATTGACAAGGCCAAGAAGTTTGTACTCTTTCATGAAGGTTATGAAGTAGAGGTATATAAATCCACTACAACTGATAAGACCAGCTTTTGACACTTCTGCTGGAACCCAAGGAGAGGTTTTAAAAATTGCAGGGAAAAGAAACTCAGGGGTTTGGACGATTATTGATTTGGACAGTGCTTCTGATTCCAGACCTGGCACGAAGAGTAAAATGGTGAGAAAACTGATCTGAACTCAATATTTATTGGCACTACACAACACTTATTCTATGTTTTTTTCTTTTAACAGAATTCATACGAGATGTTTGTAGAAATGGATAAAATGGATGGAGAAATGGACGTGAAGATAAAGAAAAAGAAAGTGAAGAAAAAGGAGAGACTGGAGAATATGAAGAAAGAGATGGATATTGTAGGTTGAGGAGCACGTCTTGAGAGTTTTCTTTGGATTCATGTTGTTCTTTTAAGATTTAAGTTTTACTTTGATCTTTATTTTGCAGGACGACCATGAAATTACCATTGAAGAGCTGGAACTCAAATATACAACAAGTGTTACTAAAGTAAGATCTTGAACTCAAATTTTTTTACTGTGTTTTTTACGTGAAAAAATATACACCAAAATGTGTGCATTTAAAAGCTGTGAAACTTAATATATAAGTATTATTTTTAAATTTTGTGCATACGTAAGTAATGTTTAAGGACATCTGATTAACTCAAATATTTATATTAGAATTAATCATTAATTAATCATTAATTCTTAAATATATTGTTTTATTTTTAAGAACATAAACTTAATATTTATTAATTAATGTCAATTTTTGAATTGTATTTGGAATTAATTGTGTGTATGAAAAAAAACTGTGCACAGTATGATATGGCAGTGAAGAATTTATATTTTTGGGTGAACTTGTCAGCAAAAAACTAAACAGATAAAAATAAAATGAACTTTGAAATCACCAAAATACGATTATTTTAACTTAAAAAATTTAGGATAATAAAGTGTATTTTTTAAGTGGAACTTATTGAGAATATTGATTAGAAATCTAACAGTTAATTTCTTATAAATGCAGAAATATTATTTAAGTTTATGAAATAAAAAACAATTATTTATTTACAAAATATATATTTTAAACAAACACCTAATCACAAAAAACAACCTTCAATCTAATTATGCCTTTAATTGAAGTCTGCTGAGCTACAGTATGTACTAACACATTTCTCTTGGATTTATTACGTTTTTCTTTCCTTCCTGATTCAGGGCTTGACCTCCGCATTCGCCCAGCAGGTTTTGGAACGGGATGGACCCAATGAGCTCAAGCCTCCCAAGGGTACTCCAGAGTATGTGAAGTTTGCCCGTCAGCTGGCAGGAGGGCTTCAGTGTTTGATGTGGGTGGCAGCTGTCATCTGTTTCATCGCCTTTGGCATTGAGTGTGCCAGTGATGATCTCGCCAGCTACGATAATGTAAGGACGAACATGAAACTGTAAAAGAGGCCGATATGTTGAAGACTTGAAAAGTGTTCATAGCTCTTTTTGTATTTTCTAGCTTTATCTGGCTATTACTCTCATCGCTGTGGTTGTGGTGACCGGCTGTTTTGGTTACTACCAAGAGTTTAAGAGTACAAATATCATTGCCAGTTTCAAAAATCTTGTGCCACAGGTAATATTTTTTAACCTCAAAACTTGCATTCAAAATACTGAATGGATTTAAAGGGATATTCAGGTGGTAAATGAAAGTAATGTTGAACCCTTTCTCTTGGACAGCAAGCTCTTGTGATCAGAGACGGGCAGAAAAATGAGATCAATGCCAACTTGCTGGTTGTTGGAGATATGGTGGAGATTAAGGGAGGTGACCGCGTGCCAGCTGATGTTAGGATCATCAATGCTCAGGGTTGTAAGGTGAGATTTCCGCAGTGTTTGAGTTGATCCGTCCACACGTGAGCTGATCTTTCATCTCATCTTCAGGTGGATAACTCATCTCTGACTGGAGAGTCTGAACCTCAGACTAGAAGCCCAGAATGCACTCATGAAAATCCGCTGGAGACGAGAAACATTGCATTCTTCTCTACAACCTGTCTGGAAGGTTAGAACTAGTTTGCACACTAAAATAACCTTTGTACGTCTTCAATCTAAACATAATATTTTTTACAGGTGTAGCCACTGGGATGGTTATCAACACTGGAGATCGAACCATCATTGGCAGAATCGCCAGTCTGGCATCTGGTGTGGGCAATGAGAAGACACCAATAGCTATAGAGATCGAACATTTCGTTGACATCATCGCTGGTCTGGCCATCTTCTTTGGCTTCACGTTCTTTGTGGTTGCAATGTTTATCGGTTACGCATTCTTGGAAGCCATGATCTTCTTCATGGCCATTGTGGTGGCTTACGTGCCCGAGGGACTTCTGGCTACCGTCACGGTGAGTGCTGAGAGGAGCAGAATACAGAATCATGTATCCATCGAATATGATCTTTGTATAAAGTATCTGTGATAAAAGTACGGCTTTGACACCTGCAGGTGTGCCTGTCTCTGACCGCCAAACGTCTCGCTAGGAAGAACTGTGTGGTTAAGAACCTAGAAGCTGTGGAGACGCTGGGTTCAACGTCGGTCATATGCTCGGATAAAACCGGAACCCTCACACAGAACCGTATGACTGTTGCTCACCTCTGGTTTGACAACATGATCCATGCAGCTGATACCACAGAAGATCAATCAGGTCAGGACAGATGACCTATATGTGTTTTATCATGTCTTGCAACTTTGATATTTTGTTATTCTTTTACATTAATCTTTACTGTGACTATACTCTGTATAAAATATTGTGTTACTGTCTGTAGGTCAAAGTTTTGACCAGTCTTCAGAAACATGGCGGTCTCTGGCCAGAGTGGCCAGTTTGTGTAATCGAGCAATTTTCAAACCTAACCAGGACATGGTTCCTGTTCCCAAGGTACAAGAATATCAGCAAACTTTGAATTAGTTATTGTGTTTGTTTTGTTTGTTTGTTTGTTTATTTATTTATTTGTTTGTTTGTTTGTTTGTTGGTTTCTTTGTTTGTTTTCTTTAATAAAAAATTTTTCACACTTCATATTTTACAGCGAACCGTTGTGGGTGATGCATCAGAAACGGCCCTGCTGAAGTTTACTGAGTTGACGATTGGTAACATTATCGAATACAGGGCACGATTTAAAAAGATCTGTGAGGTGCCGTTCAATTCCACGAACAAATTTCAGGTACAATGCAATATTTACCATATTTACTGAAAAACCTTACTGGAAGAATCACACAAAATCATTAGAATAAAACTATATTTTGATTCAAAGACAATGACACAACCAAGTTTTTTGAAACCAAAGATCATAATTTTTTGCCTTTTATTACAGTAGAGGACTCAGCGTTACCCTCTTTGGACATAATTATTATTTTCATAGCAAAACAATGAAAACTTAAATAAAGATTTTACATTTACATTTAGTCATTTAGCAGATGCTTTTATCCAAAGCAACTCACAAGTGAGTTTTGCAAAAAAGCAATAAGTGCAAGAGTTGACATAGCAAGCCGAAGTGAAATAATGCTAGTCCCAGTTAAAAAAAGTACAGAAAAAAATATTGATAGATTTTATTATATATATATATATATTAATTATATATTATGTAGAAAGGGTGAGGGATTAAGGAAATTTTTTTATTTAATATTTTTTCCCCACAGAACTACTTATAATTATCTTCCTTAAAAAATCTTAATATCAAATGTATTATAATTTTCCCTGAATGATCTTTACATTCTGTAGCAGATGTCATGTAAAACACATAAAAATATATCAGCTGGTTTTCACAGAAATATATATTTTTAATTCATCCACATTCACAACGGTGATAATTTTGCAAAACTACAATGCGAGAATCCCATTTTCTTAAGTGCTTGTTTCCCTTTTGAACAGTTATCGATTCATGAGCTCGATGATCCTCTTGATCTGCGTTACATGCTGGTGATGAAGGGAGCACCGGAGAGAATTCTGGAGCGCTGCTCGACCATCCTGGTCAAAGGTCAGGAGCTTCCTTTGGATGAGCAGTGGAGTGAAGCCTTCCAGACAGCTTACATGGACCTTGGAGGTCTGGGAGAACGAGTTTTAGGTGAGAAAGTTTTTTGAAGACAAATATAAATATTCATTCAATAACTTGATGACCTAAATGTTATCTTAAAATGTTACAACAGTTGTAGTAATCTGTGTCAAATTGCAACCTGCTCAAAAACAAAAACACTGAAATTCTAATGGATTACATTTTAATTAGAGAGGCTATAATTTTGTGGGTCTTTATTTATAATGTGTTGGCAGATTCTCGTGGGATGGTGGCGGATAGGAAGCCATAAAAAACCTTTAGCAACTTAAAGGCTAAAAAATCATAAGAATTTGCATATTGGTTTAAAAAGCATCTTCCTGCTGGTGAATAAAGGTAATTGAAATAATTAGAATTTGTTGCAAAACTTCTTCCAGGTTTTTGTCACCTGTACTTGAATGAAAAGGAGTTCCCTCGTGGTTACAACTTTGACACCGACGAGATGAATTTTCCCACATCCGGCCTGTGTTTTGCTGGTCTGATCTCCATGATCGACCCACCTCGCGCCACCGTGCCTGATGCGGTCATGAAATGCCGTACTGCTGGGATCCGGGTAAGACATTAAGAGCCAAAAAATGTATAAGAGACATTAAAAAACTTAAATTTACTACTTGGAAACACAATTTATTTAACATGTATGTGGTGCATTTTCACAGGTTGTCATGGTGACAGGTGACCACCCAATCACAGCCAGGGCTATCGCTGCAAACGTAGGCATTATCTCAGAGGGCAGTGAGACGGTGGAAGACATCGCAGCCCGACTGAGGATACCAGTCGAGCAGGTCAAAAAAAGGTGAAAGAGGTTACTGAAAATCCAAAAATAAGTCATTCTGTTTTTAATCTGGCTTGTGAGACTTAAAGCTGTGATTTGCAATGATCAACAGTGATGCCCGGGCCTGTGTCATTAATGGAGGTCAACTGAAAGATATGACCAGCGAAGACCTCGACGAGGCGCTCAGGAATCACCCGGAAATGGTGTTCGCCAGGACATCTCCCCAACAGAAGCTCATCATTGTAGAGAGCTGCCAGCGATTGGTGGGTCAAATCCCCGGTCAATGTGCTGCTATATAACCCAAAGTCACAAATTTACTCACCCCTTTGTCATTCAAAATCTTGCTTTCTTCTACAGAACACTAAAGAAGATATTTTTGAAAAATGTTGGTAACCAAACAACATTCGACTTGATTGATAGTCAAAACCACAAAGACATTTCTTAAAATTTCTTCTTTTGTGTTCAAAATAAAAAGTCATATTCAAAGGTTTTGAATGAAATGAGGATGAATAAATGATGTTCGCTCTTTACCCAGGGTTCCATAGTGGCAGTAACGGGAGATGGTGTCAATGATTCACCAGCCCTAAAGAAAGCAGACATTGGCATTGCTATGGGTATAGCCGGCTCTGACGCAGCCAAGAACGCGGCCGACATGATACTGCTGGACGACAACTTTGCATCTATTGTAACTGGTGTGGAACAAGGTGACGGACCACTCCAACAACCCAGGTTTGAAAGTAACACTTGATGCTAGTCACTAAGTCTGGTGTCATTCACAGGTCGTTTGATCTTTGACAACTTGAAGAAGTCCATTGCTTACACATTGACCAAGAACATCCCTGAGCTGACTCCCTATCTGATCTACATCACCGTCAGTGTCCCCTTGCCGCTGGGCTGCATCACTATTCTGTTCATCGAGCTTGCAACAGACATAGTAAGTGAAATTTATTAGTGTGTGTGCAAGAGTGTAGTGGTTTGGATGTTAAGTTTCTTTTGTGTCTCACAGTTCCCCTCGGTTTCACTGGCTTATGAGAAAGCCGAGAGTGACATCATGCACCTTAAACCCAGGAACCCTCGCCGGGACCGACTGGTGAACGAAGCTCTGGCCGCTTATTCTTATTTTCAGATCGGTACGTGTCTTATTACCATCACAGCCTACCATCTGTTTGTATCGCTTTGCAAACTTCTTCTCTCCGTCTCTTAACCAGGTGCAATCGAGTCTTATGCAGGTTTTACAGATTATTTCGCAGCAATGGCGCAGGAGGGCTGGTTCCCGCTCCTGTGTGTGGGCCTGAGGGGTCAGTGGGAAGACATTAAATTGCAGGACCTTCAGGACAGTTATGGGCAAGAATGGGTCAGTGTGGGACAGATTTTGATCCAAAACCTTTTGATCTAACAGAATATTTGTTAAAAACGTGAAATGTGTGTTTCAGACGTACAGTCAGCGCCTGTATCAGGAGTACACCTGTTACACTGTGTTCTTTGTCAGCATTGAGATCTGCCAGATTTTCGATGTCTTGATCAGAAAAACACGTCGCCTCTCTCTCTTCCAGCAAGGACTTTTCAGGTTTCGATGTAGAATTGATGAAGGGCTTTGAGATTTGTGTCTTATCAGTTCATGCAGTGAATTTGTTCTCTATTTTTCCATGCAGGAACAAGGTGCTTGTGACAGCTATAGTATTTCAGTTGTGTCTGGGTAACCTGCTGTGTTACTGTCCAGGAATGCCTAATATTTTCAACTTTATGCCTATAAGGTAACATATGAGTTTTGATGTCTCAGGGATAACACTTAATATTATACTTATGAAATATAAGTGCATCCCTTTTCATTCACTTT
>CM065671.1:4084738-4107238 GCA_033220385.1 Triplophysa yarkandensis | reverse complement strand
AGTGAGTGCTACATTACCCGGATTTTGTTCTCTGAAAATTGTCGCAATGCCTGCTCCGTACGCACAATCTGCACTTACACAGTGTGCTAGAGGTTCCCCTTGTGGGCTTGAAAAAAGGTCACCTGTTCGAAACAAAATTTTAAAATTTCCACTTTGTTTGTTGTCTGTGGTTTCTTTGTCCTCCTTATCTTCCCTCTCTTGGACCTGAGTCCTCAGGTCCACAGCAGTCTCGGATAATGACCTGTTTGGTGGATCACAGTTAACACAAGAAGACAAATGATACCATGTGTCGCCTTTTCCTTGTAAGCGGACACAATGTGAAGTTCTGGCAGTGACTCTCAATGGCTCAGTCCATCTGGGTTCGGACCATTTACGCCTGAATTGCTTCAGTCGGACCTACTGCGACTGCTCTGAATCAGATGGTGGTGTGGCATCAGAATCAGCTTCAGGAATCTGGTGGGAGAAAAGCTTAATCACAGCAGTTAGTTTGTCAAAATATGCACTGTGAGACAATGTTGGCAGGTTGTCAAGTTCAGCTGGATGACAAGGTCCTGGGAACGGTCTGCCTGTAAACAGTTCAAAAGGGGTAAAACCTGAGCTACTGTTTATGGATGATCGGGCTGACATTAATGCTAATGGCAAGGCTGAAAGCCAGGACAATTTTGTCTGTGCACAGATTTTAGCCAATTTTAGTTTTAAAGTGAGGTTCATGCGCTCTACTTTACCCTGACTTTGTGGGTGGTAAACTGCACCAAAAACGTGTTTCAAACCCAACGATTGTTCTACAACTCTGAGAGGTTCATTTTTGAAATGAGAACCGTTGTCTGATCTGATTCTTCTTGGAAAACCATAATGTGGTATATAGTGATTAACCAGGCACTTAATAACAGCCGTACTGTCCTCACGCCCTACAGAATATGCCTCGGGCCATCCCGTGAACTGATCCACCATGCCTAATAAGTACCTCTTCCCTTGAACCATTTCTATCATATCTGTGAAATCTATCACCAATTCCTCACCAGGACCACGGAGAGATGTAAAACAGCCTCTGGGTTGCCCATGAATATTACGGCTGGTCTGCTGACTTGTAGCTTGTCTTTACTTACTTTAAACCCAGACCTGTGGAGTTGTGTGAGAATTATGTCCGTAGCCTTTAAACAATCATCATTAGTTTCTGCTGCCAGCAGAATGTCGTCCACATACATTATTACCACACACCCCTCTGGCAATTGTTCTAGGTGTTGTCTCAAAACCTGATTAAAAATGCCTGGCGAGAGTATGAATCCTTGGGGCAACCGATTGTATGAGTACTGTGTGCCTCTGTATGTGAATGCCAGACACGATTTACACTCGTCTGCGATGGGAATGCAAAAGAATGCATTAGCCAGGTCTATACAGGTGAACCATTGATGTGCAGGAGTAAGATACAGAAAGCACGGTGTAAGGGTTGGGTACAGCCAATGTTTGGGCTGTTACTACTTTATTGATTTTCTCAGTTCGTGTATCCAGCATAAATTAGTCGAGACAGAAAACAGAACACCCTGCATGTTACTGGGTTCCCAATCTGTTACCTTGTTTAGTCTCTTTGTCACGCTGCCTAACTCTCGTGCTTCATGGCCTGGATGCAGTGCCATTGAATTATCGGAGTTTGCACTGTTTTGCATGCAGTACCATTGATTCTGTTCAGGAGTGAGTACAATAGGTGCAACTACTCCTTCTTCTCCCACATAAAGACCCTTACCCTCTAAATGCCACACATCTCCCTATACTTCTTGGAACATATGTTGATATGTGACATCGCCAGTTCTGTCATAAAGCAATGTGCAATGTAATGGATCAATGGGAGGCAGATAGACAGCTCGTTCCTTTATCCATGATAAATGTTGATTGTAAAGTGTGGTTACACTGTTAAGGGTGGCAGAAATGTTAAGCTCCACCCAATAGATGTCGGCCATTTCCTGTAGGGGTCCCCCTAACAGGACATTTTGGGATCTAGCTCCCATTGGTCCCATTGAGCAGTTAATTTAGGTACCATCCGGAAACACAATCACAACTCCCTCAGGGGAACATAAAATACTAGCCCTCAATTTGATGAATAAATCTCTACCGAGCGAAGGGATAGGAGCGTTGTCAGAACAGAGAAACGAATGCGTAAGACACTGGTTTGCCACTTTGGTTGTAATGGGTATTGTCATAGGCCAATGTTCAGGTACCCCAGAGAAACCTATTACTCCCACAGTCTCATCACTTAATTGTCCGTTAGTTATACAGTCTCTTGTAATGGTGGAGTAGGTAGCCCCTGTGTCAACTAAGGCTTGTAGTGGTTTGTTGTTGACCACTATCCTCATGAGAGGCTCAGCCAAACCTCTCACGGTCTTTCTCTGTGGGCCCCTTCAGTAGCTCTGGTCCTCCTCTCCGGGACCCCATGCTTGAATTGCAGGTGCCCTGAAACTGGTAGGGTCTTGGCCTTGGTGAGGTGGTTGGTATGGTGTGCCTTGGGGTCTGCCTCGTCCCCTGGGTCCGTGCTGCATCGGACCATAGCTGCCCCGGGGTGGTCCTGGTCTCTGACCGCCCCTTCTCGAAGGACATTCGTTCCTCCAGTGGTCCAGTGCCCCGCACACGAAACATCCATCCCCACTGTGCTCCGTCCCCCAGCCGGTAGGACCCCTACCCCAATTTACTCTACCCCTTGGGATGTAACCACCCCTTTGGCCTCCTCTTGGAGGACCTCTCTGATAAGTATTTCCCTGATCATAACCAAAAAATGGTGGAACAACTGAGGGAGTTGGTGGTGCTTGCTCCCCTTGTGGCACCCCACTACCGTCACTAGGGTACATGGGTGCATGTGAAATCTGCTTTGGTTTCTTATTGCTTGCCTTGGCTGCCTCCAATTGCATCTTAATTAATTGAGATTTTGCGTTTTCTAATTCTTCCTCTTCCCTGCTCTTTTGCTCTGCTATTTTATCAAAATGGAAAACTAGCCTTCTCTCCCAATCTGAGTCTGTGGCTATAGCGTTATCAGGATTGCCATCCATAGCCTGTTTCACCCCTTTGGGTGCCCCTGCCATTACAGCCGTTCTGAAAATGCCTCGAGTAACTGGATTTGCCAGACTGTTTTCCTCTACCATACCTTCCCAATCAGCCGCACACCTGAAATAATACTCCGCACCGGTCTCACCTGGTTTATGTTTAAATTTGATGTTCTGATAAACAGTCTGTGGTGTAGGAAATTGTCTCCTAAGGGCCGTAGCTATAGCTGTGGCTACTCGAGTGAATGGCGTATTGTTGTCACAATAATCTGTGTCGGCATCTTTTTCTAAGTCATTCATCTGTGATACTGTAAAAATGTGTCCCAATAAGCAACGAATGTCTCCCAGCGTCAGTACTGTGCCATGACATAAGGCCTGTAATTTAGAAAGCCATCTGCTGCCGCCGGATGTAATGGGTGGCAGTTTGGCCAATATAGCTGTCATGTCACCATGAGGCCATGGTTGGTACCTGGGCGACCCAGATCTAAGTTCTCGATCACGTCTCATCTCTTCTCCCATCGCTCTCACCATATGCTCTAATTCTGTCAGTGCCTTTATTTCCACTTCCACCATGGAATCCTTCACATTCACCTGTACCTGTTGTTGTGATACCAGGACACCAGATAGCGCGGGAGCATAGGGAGGTGGCTTCACTTCTCCCAAATCCGGGTAAATGGGCGGGATTACTCTTCCAGTACTCTGCTCACTTCCGGTCTCGGTCTTCAGTACACCCTCAGCCTTCGGCTTGTCAACTTCCTCCTTCTCTTTCTTGATAGGAACCAGCAAACATGCCACCAGTGCTATACGAGTCCACAACCTTAACTCATTTCTCAACTTTTCTTCATCTTTTGCATGTTTTCCCTTATTAACCCAACTCACCTTCTCCTTTTCCTCCATAAGTTTCTTTAGTCTCACACCTGCACATCTTTCTAGTTCCAAGATTTTGTGCGTAATCTTAATATAGACCTTTTCAGGATCTAACCATCCACATGTGTC
The DNA here is from genome assembly GCA_033220385.1 of Triplophysa yarkandensis. Taxonomy (NCBI): domain Eukaryota; kingdom Metazoa; phylum Chordata; class Actinopteri; order Cypriniformes; family Nemacheilidae; genus Triplophysa; species Triplophysa yarkandensis. Next base: position 4,103,213 of record CM065671.1, on the reverse strand, counting down.
ACACATCCGACTCCATATGCCTTCCCACACTTTTGTTTCTTTCTTCTGATGTTTTCCCTCTGTCTGCGCCAACAACATCTCTACAATCTTATACCATTGGGACTTCACATCCAGATCTTTTCCTTCTACCTCGCGCATCTTATCTGACTCCATTACTACAATAAAATACAACCTTACTTTTAAACTTTTAAATCAAAGAAAATAACAAACTTTAGGGACGCCGCCTTTTAACCTTTTAACCTTTTAAGTACCTTACGGGAACGCCGCCCGTTACTTTTATTTCTTTAGGGACGCCGCCCTTTAACCTTTTATTCTGATCAATAAAGTTTCAACCATTCACAATTAATTCTACACACAGATGAGTTCAATTCCAACACATTTAATTTGACAATGTCCAATCTGCAGAATTTGATCAAACAGGTTTCTGCTCACCTTTTATTTACTGGCCAGTTTGTGTTGAAATCAAATCCTCTCCGCGTGTCCTCCTCGAGGAACTTTCTTTATGAATTCTTCCTCTCTGCGGTCACGTCGGGGTCACCGTTTGTTGGACCTTAAAAACGTCCTCACGTGCTCAAAAATCGGAGATCAGACTTGTCGAATAAGTTGAAACTTTTATTGATCAGAATATACACCACGGCCGGGTTGTTCTTTATGCCTCTCTCAGGAGCAAACAACACAATAAAAATGGTTTTTCAACATGTTTATGTGTATGTGTAAGGTGTGTCTTCTTTCTTCAGGACAGCCTCCCAGTTCCAGAGACATCTCCTCCTGGCCTTCTATCTCCGGTCAGCTGCTGTTTTGGTTCCCTGTAACACAACACCCCACACACATTCTACCCCACAATAGATCTTTTTTGACACTCTCACATTCCTAGGACACATGGGCACACACTATGGCCTTGGTTTTCAGTATTTTGGTACATCTGCTAGGCTTGTAGGAGTCACGTTGACCCTGCTCCTTACTGAAGTCAACACATTTTTATGCAGTACACAGCATATCATCCTGTTTCTAGTACGTTCTGGTCTTACTCTCAAAAGTTCACACAAGGTTATATCTCACACACTTAAAATCTAAATCATGATTTTACTACTAATCCTAATAAGTGATTCATCGTTCATATATAAATCAACAGGAGTAATCATCAAATATAGGAGTTTATCACTTAAATCATAAATCATCATTGAATATAGAAGATATAATACTTAAAGCATAAATCATCATTGAATATAGAAGATATAATACTTAAATCATAAACCATCATTGAATATAGAAGATATAATACTTAAATCATAAACCATCATTGAATATAGAAGATATAATACTTAAATCATAAACCATCATTGAATATAGAAGATATTATACTTAAATCATAAACCATCATTGAATATAGAAGATATAATACTTAAATCATAAATCATCATTGAATATAGTAATTTGCAGTGGACATTCATGTATTTCTCTTTAATTATAAAAACCATTTACCTCAATTACAAGAAAAACATTTCTCCCATATAATATTGCCATTCCATATTGATTCCATACTTCAGCTCCCAACCAACGCCTGTGCCAGCATCTTAACATTACTAAATCCTTTCATAATAATATCAAATCACAACAAAATGGAAAACAGTAATTGTAGGGGCACAATATTTTATTTATCATTTATTTATTTATCATGCATTTATTTATCATGCATTTATCTATCATGCATTTATTTATCATTTATTTATCTATCATGCATTTATTTATCATTTATTTATTTATCATGCATTTATTTATCATGCATTTATCTATCATGCATTTATTTATCATTTATTTATTTATCATGGATTTATTTATCATTTATTTATTTATCATGCATGCATTTATTTATCATTTATTTATTTATCATGGATTTATTTATCATTTTAAAAATATGAGTCAGCACTTTGCCTGAATGTAAAATGTTGAGGCTACTACACGTTACAGTCTTATTACTGTTACTTGTTCATATAGGGTAGAGACCAAAGTATAGATTGAATTGACATCTAAAGATATCTTTTTTACAGGGCTAGAATAGGGAAGACATTAATGCATTGTTGGGAGAGGCAGGTGTGCACTGGCACTAAATGTGATAGGGTTACAATTAATGATGATGACTTGTATAATCTGCTGAGATTCAATACAATTTAACACAATTAAAATGAATGAGTTGAATGAATGAATGTGTTGTCACCTACATGATCTTGTTGCATTTTCGGAATATTTTCCTCGGGAATCCCTCGTTCCTTAAGAAACATCCACAGACATCATCTTGTGGCAGACGGGCATTTGAAGATGTAGCCAGAGCGGGCCCTGAACAGATGAAATATGTGTTGTACCACACAGATGAACAGATTTAGGACTGTTACCTCAAAAGTGTATTTGCTAAAATATCTAAAAAGTGTATTCCTGCATTTTTATGAACATTAATGAAGGCCCAGAATGTAATGCCGTTGCTATAAATGTATGTTTCATATATCAATTGAATAGGTAGGCCACTATTGACTTTTGTTATCAGCTGCACGTCAAAATGTCTTCGGCCGGATCACAGCAAAAGAGTTTTGTACAGTTACTACTCGCAGGATATTGAGGGATCTCGTTAATACAGGAAAACGGAGCAAAATATTTTTTTTCATGAAAAATTATCTCGTAATCCTGAGATAATTAAGTCATTAATTCAGAAAAACAGAGCAGATTTTGTATTCCTCAAGTGAATACACCTCATCCTGCTTCTGGTCCATTCCTAATCCTAAAAAGTGATTCATCGTTCATATATAAATCAACAGAAATAATCATTGAATATAGTAGTTTTAACACTTAAATCATATAAAACCCTTTAACACTCCAATATAAATCACTTCATAAAAAGTCAAACACTGGTCTAACACCACTTCCTGTCTCAAAGTTTAACTCTAGACAAACATTTGAACAAAAATAAGCAACAGGCCTCAATAATAGACTGTTAGAGATAGCTTCAACATTTTATTAAAGATGTAAGATGTATATATAAATATATATAAAAAAAGGAAGTGTTTATTGACTGGTCAGCAAATGGTCTACAGAGTCTGAGACAGACTTATGTTGAAAAGAGTTTGAGAAATAACTTCATAACTTAGACAAGAGTTTAAAAACCTCAATCTGAAAAATCATATTCATGCCAAAACATGCAAGACATCGATCAAGACAGAGCATTACCCAATAAAACACTCATACATTTTGTTCTTTTTTCAATGCAATATTCTTTATTATCTTTCCAGTTCTGTATGTGAAAAGAGACATTAATTTCTCTTCATTAAATACGTAAAGCAAAAAAAAAGAGAAATATTTACATAATTTCAATAAACTATAATCACGTACTAGTATCATTTTACAAGCCAGGTGATTAAACCGCAAAAGAAAAATTAATAAATGGCATTAAGGTTAGAATTTTTATTATTGAAAAAAAGAAAGAAAAATTATTTACAGGTCGCTCCTGAAACGCAGGATGCTGAAAGGCATGTAGTATTCATTCTCTCCTGTACTCCATCCAGCCGTTGTGTTTCAGTTTCAACACTTCTTTATTTATTTATATATATTCAAGTCATAATAATGATTTGAGTTAAGTCCATGACACATGTAGGAGTTGTCAAACATCCAAATCCCTCTCTCTTTGAAAGTGTTTTTTGTCGAGTTCATGTGAAAAGGAACCGTCCGATCTGGTCGACAGCAGCAGCAAAAGTTTAATGTTGTCGTCTCATGCAGGTTCGGCACGCTCAGCCGTGACCTCTGTCCTGCTCTGAAGCGCTTTGCATTTTGTGTTAAATCTTCTGTCATAAAAAAGTAGAAAACAACAAACAGCTGAATCACTGGGTTAGATGTACACAGAGGAAAGAGAGAAAGAACCGTCGCTTCTCCTCCGATAACACATATCATCATCATCATCACTCGCTCCACAGCAAACTACACCTGCAGTCACAAAATAAAGCCTTCAAAACAAACACACAACTCTGAGCAGCATAAATGACCAATTCAATGCAAAGATGTCATCCGAGTTTGTCTCCATGGCAGCGGGAGCATGAAACAGGAAGTGGCAATGCTAACAGCTGAAACGCCCATAAAGTTCAGTAAGCGGGTAAGGCTTGTAATCTTCCAACACTCTTCACTGTCATTTCGGTTCAACAGCATTTGAAAAAAACAAACAATAAAGTAAAATATGGTAAAGTATTATTATTGAAAATATCTGTTTGTCTTTGTCATTGTTTTCCACTTTGATGCTCTTCAGGAGTGGGTGTGACTAGAGGTTTAGCTGTTATCTGATTCGTCCTCAGCTTCACGCAGCCAGGTAAAGAAGGCGGTGACAGATTTAAGGGCGACACCCTTGCCCAGCTGTTCTGTTGGGTCTTTACTGGACTCCCATCGGTAGAAACCATCCTCTTTGATCACGTCCTCATCGTACAACACATCAAAAAATATCCGCAACAGATCTACAGAAAAACAGACAGAAATATGAGAAACCTTGTACCAATGGACCATTCAGACACTGGACCAATGGGAGACGAGCACTCACTGGGCGGCTGCTCCATCTGCACCATCAGATTCTGTAAAGCGTAAAGAGCTTGAAGCTCCTTCTGTTCATCCTTAATGTAGCGCTGAAGCAGCTTGGCCCGCAGGGTAATTTCTTTAGTGTCCACTTTATAGGGGTTGTCACCTAAAACACAAGACATCACCAGATCAAATATCTAAACCCAAAGTCTACACAGGTAATATATTAACAGACACATAATAAAACTCACAGATGATGGCCGACTGACACACCCCCATCATCAGCGCTCGCACAAAACCGTTAGATGACGTCTGCTGCTCGTCCAGGTTAGCCTGAGGAGAGGTCAAAAGTCATGAAGATGATATGTGACATATTTTCTTCATGTGACAGATTTGTATTTCTGTGACATCAGCCCTAACTGAGCAAACAGAATAAACTCTTCTAATTGGCTGTTTTAACTGTCAAGACACGCCCCCTCTATCATGCGTGAATAAGAGCATCTGAAGATGTACCTCCACCCAGTCAAAGATCTTCTGATTATCTGCCTTCTCCTGCAGGAGTCGCTCCAGCTCTCGGGAGATCTCATCTGAACTCGGAGAGGATTTACTTCTCTTCATCACACACTCCTCACCCACAGTCAGCTCCACCCCCTAAACACACACACGCATAAACACACGCAAACACACATGGTGTTGAACTGGTTCTGTTCAGCAGATCATTGATAAATTATTGAGGGATGGAGATCTTTAACCTGTTCAGTGACAAACTTATTCACATCCTCGTCTTCTGGAAGGAAGTCCTTCCAGCTAAGCTCCGCCTCCCTCCACATTGTCCCCACCTTCTTATGACTCTGAGACAGAAATATAAAAATGACAGAACTCATGAATTCAACTGCTGATGTGCATTCAGAAGTCATAATTCACACATCGTACCATTCCTTTACAGAGAAGTTTGAGAATCTCTGCCAGCAAAACTCCGGCTTTTCCACAGGGCAGCAGAGGTTTCGCCACTTCCCTAAAGACAGAGCACAGAGGAAGTGTGATCATGTGAAGACAATGTTTCTGAATGGAAAATATTAACTAAAGCAACACCGTCAAAAGCCTTATTGCTTTTATAAAACGGTTACCGCACAATAACCATTACAATTAAAATACATATACATAATGATACATAAGACCTATTAGTTTGTAGATATTAAGTTTGAATAGATTTACTAGTTTAGCCTAACCGGATCAGCTGTATGTTCATGATGTAAAGGGTGCTTGTTAAGGTGGTTCAATTATACACAGAACTATTGAGTGAAGCGGTTACAGCAGTGCCGTATAATGAATAGAACACAGCTGCTGCCCACTTAGAATTGAGGACTAACACTAACTGTTTTATAATAAAATAATTAATTAGGTTGCTATTAATAAATTCAGTAAAAAAAAAAGATATAATGGTCTTAAAGTACACCTCGAGTGAATTCTTTAAAAACTATCAAATGCTTCCTGAATATAACGCAGACTCTCATAGAGAAATAATCCTGATAACTTTACAATCAGCAAGCAAATTTTCTTTAATTCTGAGTGTGAAGGCGTCAAAGAATAAGAATAAGGGTTTAAGAATAAGGGTTTAAGAATAAGGGGGCTGTGTCAAAGGAGGTTTTTTTGTGGCTGAACACGATTAGTACTGACTGAATATGCTGCTTGTATTAAATTGTATTAATAAAAAGTAAAATAAGTTTCTCATTTATTGTTTTTCCATAAAGTTATAATAGTCCGGTAAAAGACATTTGATCAAGACATCTTTTCTTGACAACTAGCTATATTCATTTTTCATCCATTGTTGTCTTAAGCCATTCTATAGTTGTTGTTCTATGTTCCCAATAGCATACAACATCTTAACTTCAAGCTGAACTTGACCGATCATGTTTCCAGCACTGCCAGATCCTGCTCTCCAAAATCAGGAAGATCACACCTTTCCTCAGAGAACATACAACACAAATCCTGGTCCAGGCACTGTTCCTGTCCAGGCTGGATTACTGCAATAATCTGCTTGCCGGACTTCTGATGTGCACAAGCAAACCTCTCCAGATGATTCAGAATGCAGCGGCAAGAGTGGTGTTCAAGGAACCGAGAGGAGCTTATGTCATACCTCTCTTCATCAAGTTACATTGCCTTTCCATAGATACTCGCATCGAATTCATATCTCTCTTTATAACCTACAGGACCACCACAGGTTCAGCACCCAGCTATCTTTACTCCTTGATTCCAAATCTCTGCGCTCCACCAGCGAACAACGTGTTGTGGTGCCATCCCAAAAAGGGTAAGAAATGGCTTTGTCGCACCTTCTCTACATCGATCCTTGATGGTTGAACGATCTGCCTCTTACAACGTGTTTTGCAGACGAAGTCTACCTTTCAAAAACGCATTAAACCCTCATCTCTTCCATCCACATCTAACCCACTAAACCTCTTTCCATGCCTACTCTTGTACTCTTGTGTAACTTAGAAACCTTGTTGCAGCACTTGTTCATCTTCGCCATTTACTGCTTCACTTGTCTCCTCGATTCTTCGTAAGTTGCTTTGTAAGTGTAATTTTGCCCCGTCCCTGCTGCACAGTGATTAGATGCATATGACGTAAGCTTCCTTACCAAAGTATTTTTCACCTCAGCCAGCGCCTGGACAAAAACGTAGTGCATCGGCACTGAGCATGGAAAATACGGCAGCAGCTTCCGTTAAAACACGCCAAACACTGGCCTACATGCCTCAATGAACACAGCCTGTAAAGCTGTTGTGTTAGCAGTAGGTTTGATGAACAGGTGTCACCTGAACAGAGAGCCCATGGGAATGCCCCCCTCAAGCAGCATCGGACAGATGACTTCAGCCAGATACTGCCAGATGTGTGGAATATCAATAGCCATGTCTTCAGCAACCTCTAGAACCTCTGACAACCTGAACACACAGATTTATCACTCTTTATATCATACTGAACAATAAACGCAAGTGTGAGTCATGTGTGTGCATCTCACCCTTTATAATACTGTTGTGCCGATAGCGTTTGTGTTTTGAGCAGCTGATGGAAGAGTAAACCCAAGTGCTCTCTAGCGGTGGTGCTGCGCTCCAGCGTAGACTCGATTCCCGTCCGTACAAAAACGGACAACAGGGCCATGCAGTTCAACTCCACCACACACTGCAGCGCCTCCTACAGGACCAAAGGACAACATCCTGATTGATTGAAACAAGAGTTCAAGAGACAATGAAGTGTGTGTATACCTTGAGGTCATTGATATGCAAGTATTCTTCTATGATGGCTATAGATTTCTTCTCTAGTTCCTCCTCAGACAGAGAAGGTTTGGATGAAGCTGGTGGTGGAGTGGGAGTTGTGTCTCTCTTCACTGTAAACATACAAACACACTTTAGTCAACAGCTGAACACAACACACACCACACATCTGTTTTGCGTCAGTATAATCTCACAGGTCTCCCGGCTGCCACGCTCCCTCTCCCTTCGCTCGTCCGTCATGCTGGACACTCTGCGGACCGTTTCCGCTGGACGCTGATCTCTCTCCCGACTCCTCTCATCTTTCTCACGACTGAAACTTCTCTTGCTGACTGCGGGGCGATTCCGGTCCAGCCGGTCGTCCCGGCGGTCGAAGCGATCGCCACCCCGGTCCCCTCTCTCGTCGCGGCGATCATAACGCTCGCTGCGTTCCCGACTTGAGCTGCTCCTGCCACACAAACACAGGAAACACATCAGAGGATGCATAAGAGGAGGTCATCACGTATCATCAGTGAACATGACCTCTGACCTGTGAGGAATCCTCCTGTCAGACTCTATGTTCGAGGATGAAGATGTGGACTGCTGAAGAGCTGAGAAACGGTTCAAAGTGTTTGGGCGACCGGAGTCCTGGGCTGAAGAAGACACACGGACGATAACAGGCGTTACAGTACGGTCAAACGTGTTCTACATAAAAAACACAAACACGCACTCACCACTCTCACTGGGTTTCGCTCCTGACCCGCCGCTACTGCCTTTACCCCAACTGCCCCATGTGCCTTTACCTCCAGGAGCAAGAAGCTGATTATTGAAGTCCATGGCGCCCGGCTATGAGAGAAAATGTTTTATCAATAATAATGTCTAAAACACACATTAATAATAATATCAGTGTTTCACTCAGACTTTAGTGATCTTGCTGAGTCGAGTAGGGTCAATGGGTCTGTTCTTGGTTGAAATGGGCACTGTGTTCCAGCCATCGTCAGGGGTCTGGTTACCACGGGAACCAGGTGTATGCGGTCCGCCACGAGGTCCAAGACCACCCAATCCTCCTCCACCACCGCCGCCGCCGCCGCCACCGCTGCCACCTCCTCCACCTCCTCTGCCTTCCTTCTTAGACATAAGCTGCTGTTGAACTTTGACCTGTTCTCTATGCTCCTCAAGTTCTGCCTCTTTGTGGATCTGTTCAATGGTCTTTGGACCCAGATCCCCTCTGCGCGGAACCCAGTTATTCTAAGAGAAAGTAAGAAACATACTATAAAACTGTCCTTCCATTAATAATGAAGTCACAGAATGATTCTCCTGACTGCTCACCCGTCTTAAATCAATCACATCCTGCAGCATAAAGCGGATCCTGGAGGATGTTTTTCTCTCTTTAATAATTTTCCCCATCTGATTGAAATACTGATCCATTCGGGGCTAAGAGAGACAGAATGTTATCATTAGAGTTCATGAAACAGATGTGTGATGTATTTGAGCTCATCTGAGTCTCACCTTGGCTTTCTCAAAGTCGAGATCTTTTCCGATGGTAGAGAGCAGTCGACAGAGACACTCCAGACTCTCCTCGTCATGATTCTTCAGAAGCTTCACAATACAGTCATGCATGATGTTCTCAGTCAACATCTTCAGTTTGAATAGCTCACCGATGAACTTAATGTTGCCTAGCGACCTTCGCCGTGCTTGGTCTTTGGCTTCTTCCAGCTCGTCCTTCAATCTTTGCTTCTCCTCTGCCTGAAAATAAAGCAAACAGTGATGTCACAACATGGTTAGACTGTTACAGTATTTACTTAGGTGTTCTGATGTGAAGTGACACTGGTTTGTGTGTAGTTTTGTGTGCTGATGTGAAGTGACACTGGTTTGTGTGTAGTTTTGTGTGCTGATGTGAAGTGACACTGGTTTGTGTGTAGTTTTGTGTGCTGATGTGAAGTGACACTGGTTTGTGTGTAGTTTTGTGTGCTGATGTGAAGTGACACTGGTTTGTGTGTAGTTTTGTGTGCTGATGAGAAGTGACACTGGTTTGTGTGTAGTTTTGTGTTCTGATGTGAAGTGACACTGGTTTGTGTGTAGTTTTGTGTTCTGATGTGAAGTGACACTGGTTTGTGTGTAGTTTTGTGTTCTGATGTGAAGTGACACTGGTTTGTGTGTAGTTTTGTGTTCTGATGTGAAGTGACACTGGTTTGTGTGTTCCTGTGTTTTCTGTTGTGAAGTGACACTGGTTTGTGTGTTCCTGTGTTTTCTGTTGTGAAGTCACACTGGTTTGTGTGTAGTTTTGTGTTCTGATGTGAAGTGACACTGGTTTGTGTGTTCCTGTGTTTTCTGTTGTGAAGTGACACTGGTTTGTGTGTTCCTGTGTTTTCTGTTGTGAAGTCACACTGGTTTGTGTGTAGTTTTGTGTTCTGATGTGAAGTGACACTGGTTTGTGTGTAGTTTTGTGTTCTGATGTGAAGTGACACTGGTTTGTGTGTTCCTGTGTTTTCTGTTGTGAAGTGACACTGGTTTGTGTGTTCCTGTGTTTTCTGTTGTGAAGTCACACTGGTTTGTGTGTAGTTTTGTGTGCTGATGTGAAGTGACACTGGTTTGTGTGCTGATGTGAAGTGACACTGGTTTGTGTGTAGTTTTGTGTTCTGATGTGAAGTGACACTGGTTTGTGTGTAGTTTTGTGTGCTGATGTGAAGTGACACTGGTTTGTGTGCTGATGTGAAGTGACACTGGTTTGTGTGTTCCTGTGTTTTCTGTTGTGAAGTGACACTGATTTGTATGTAGTTTTGTGCTCTGAAGTGAGGCAAGTCTGGTTTGTGTGTAGTTTTGTGTGCTGATGTGAAGTGACACTGGTTTGTGTGCTGATGTGAAGTGACACTGGTTTGTGTGCTGATGTGAAGTGACACTGGTTTGTGTGTTCCTGTGTTTTCTGTTGTGAAGTGACACTGATTTGTATGTAGTTTTGTGCTCTGAAGTGAGGCAAGTCTGGTTTGTGTGTAGTTTTGTGTTCTGATGTGAAGTGACACTGCTTTGTGTGCTGATGTGAAGTGACACTGGTTTGTGTGTAGTTTTGTGCTCTGATGTGAGGCAAGTCTGGTAAGTGTATAGTTTTTTGTTCTGATATGAAGTGATTCTTAAATGTGAGTAGTTATGTGTTCTGATGTAAAGTGACTCTTGTTTGTGTGTAGTTTTGTTTTCTGGTGTGTGTGTAGTTTTGTGTGTTCATACAACTGTGGCAGCATCCAGCTCTTTCTGTTTCTTCTCAAAATGTTCATCATCATCTTTGTCTTTTTCAAACTCCTTCTGACAGCGATTCAACAGCAACTTCCTGAAATTTACGGTAACTCCTGGTTTGTCAGAGGTGGGAACCTTCAGCTGTACAGAGAGAAGATAATCAGACAACACACACAAGCATGCACGAATACACGCGTTTACACTCTTTGCTCCTCAGAAATGGTTTAGTCATCACAGTGATGATCAGACACACGGCACAGTATTGTGATCTTCACTGGAGCACAGACATGCTATATATATTAATGTGGATATGGATGGGTTTGCGACTGACCGCTATGAGGCAGCGGCACATGTTGGCGTAAGCGACAGAGAAGTTGGGTTCGGAGATGGCTTTCTCAAAGATCAGGTCGATGACTCCCTTAAGCCGCTCTTCTGTGTCGATGGTCAGTTCAGTCACCTGCTTCATCAATGACTGAAACATCTGAGGGGTGAGTTTATTCAACACGCTACGAACACGTTTAAACAGATCATGTGTCTTTAACGCTTCAGCGTCATCTTCCTCAGGTCTCCCGCTGCGCTTCAATGTTGGCTTCCATGCCTTCTCTGCCTTATTCAACTGAATATCCTCACTCAGAGACACGCTGGCGATGATCTTACGAGGCTCTTTACCCCTAGGCCCCTGACCCGAGCGTCGGGGACCGCTTAGACCTGACGGCTAAAGAGAGAGAGAAGACTTTTGAATAACTCTCTAACGGTGACTGGAGATGTCATGTTGACTTAGAGCGGTAATACAGACCGGCCCACGCCCACCGACTGATGGACGGCCGAGGTTGGCGAATGATGGGGTGAAATCCGGGCCACAGTTCATTCCAGGCAAGCGACTGGGATCCAGCTGCCTCAGAGGAGTTTTATTAGCCTACAAAAACAAAGAAAGAAAAATAAATGATGCAAAAACACACATCGGTGTGTGTACGCGTGTGTGTTAGTTACCTTGTCCAGCACGACATCACTGATCTGTGGTAATCCTTCAGGTTTGTGCATGCTGGCACTGATGAACTGAAAGCCCAGAAGAAACTCTCGGTCATATTTCTTCTTCTCCTCTGGGTTTATTGGTTTCCATTGATCTACGGGAAGAAAACCCATTCACTGATCCATGTGGATTTCTAAAACATTTCTAAAAGATTTCAAGGGGCATCACAAACACAATTTCAACGAAGTATTGGCAAAAATTAAGTATTATCATAATATAACGTAATAGTTGTGTTTATGTAACATTTTGTCTTGTCATATTACAGTGTTATTTTATTATATAGTAATTCTATAATATTAGGGCTTGACAATTTAAAGGTTTTGTTCGGTGTGATTTATGTATCTTAGGGGCTTGGTGAGGATTAATTGCGATTTACTGCATCCAGAACAAAAGTTTTTCTGTGTACTGTCACTGTGCATATTCATTTAGAATTTAGAAATACATAAACATTCATGCACATATATAAAAAAAGTATAAACAATTTTATAATTTCAAATGATATATAAATATACACAATACACGGAACTATGTGTATTCATATTCAAAGCTATAAATCTAAAACAATGACAAACTGCCTTTTTCTTAGGCCGAATTGATTATTTATAATTATTGTTGAATAAAGTAAATATATCTGATACATTTTATAATTTATAACACTCATTAATAACAGAATAACATATTATTATGTATTATATTTACATAAAACAGAAACATTTATAAGTGTACATTTAAAGTTCATACAAACTGGAGACAATTCTAAATAAAATGTTTCAAATCTGTTCACTTTATATCAATTTAATCCATCTTAAATACATTTCCAACAGAACTAAAACCCCAGCAATGTTGTCACATTTACCTTCTTTATACTGGTACTTCAGGTCAGTGGGTGTGTCAGAGGCCGGGCTCTGTGGCCGGATGTTCTCGGCATCTAATTTATCTTCTTTCTCCTCCCACGTCTCATCCACTTCTTCAGCAGGGGGTGCGGCCACCGGTGCAACAATCTCTGGCTCCACCTTCACTGGGGGTGTGACCTCAGGCTCAGGGGGTGCAGGCTTTCCCAAAACAAATCATCACGAATTTAAACAAAATTGAATTTAAAGAAGTCATTTAAAGTTTTAAGAGTCGTGTTGAACAACACTTTGTTTGAATAGAAAGTAAAGAAAAACAAACATAAAAATAATATTCTCCATCCACACTGCTATTGGAAGCCTTGTGTGTCTGTTGTACTTTTATTGTCACATCAGCACAGCACATGTGCCCTGGTGAGTGAAATTCTTGGGAGCTTGCTGCAGAAAAATTGCAGTACAGGTAACATATAACATGTAACATATAGTGCAGACTTAAACATAAGACACACAGTGTACTATTGGACAAACACAGTCGAAACTTGTGATATGAGAACTCACCTCTTTAAAAGCATCGAGCAGATCACCGGCCTCTTTTTTGTTCAACTCTTTAAATTTTCTCTTCTTCTTTGGCACAGAAATGGCTGAAAATACACAAGAGTGTGAACACACACTTGAAACATCCCACTAACAGATGTCCATCACACAGAATGCTTTTGATCACCATTAAACTAGAAGAAAAAGGAATATAGATTACATGTTGTGTTGTGTGTATATTTTGTGTGTTTTTGTTCCACCTGTCACAATACTCTCAGAGGGAACTGCCTGTGGGGCGGGAACATCATCTCTCTCATCTGCATGAGGAGGACTGGCTTTCGAAACATCGACAACCACCTCTAATGGAGTGAGAGGCTCCTTGACCAATGGCTCAGGAGTTTCATTTACATCCGGTTGAGCGGTTTCCTTGGCATCAGGAGGCAGCAGCTTGTGAACAACAGTTTCCTGGGATTGTTCTGCATCGGTTTCTCTGATAATGGTCTCCTTGGTTACCTTCTCATATTCTTCCTTATCAACCGGTGCCGGCATTTCCATAGCAACAATAGGGGAAGTCTCCTTGATGACAACAGGAGTCTCCTTTACAACAGGAGCAAGGGTCTCCTTGACAACCGGAGGAATAGACTCCTTGACAACCGGAGGAATAGGCTCCTTGACAACCGGAACAATAGGCTCCTTGACAACCGGAGGAATAGGCTCCTTGACAACCGGAGGAATAGGCTCCTTGACAACCGGAACAATAGGCTCCTTGACAACCGGAACAATAGGCTTCTTGACAACCGGAGGAATAGACTCCTTGACAACCGGAGGAATAGGCTCCTTGACAACCGGAGCAATAGGCTTTTTGACAACCGGAGAAATAGACTCCTTGACAACCAGAGGAATAGACTCCTTGACAACCAGAGGAATAGGCTCCTTGACAACCAGAGGAATAGGCTCCTTGACAAGCAGAGGAATAGGCTCCTTGACAACCCGAGTAATAGGCTCCTTGACAACCAGAGGAATAGGCTCCTTGACAACCCGAGGAATAGGCTCCTTGACAACCCGAGGAATAGGCTCCTTGACAACCAGAGGAATAGGCTCCTTGACAACCCGAGGAATAGGCTCCTTGACAACCAGAGGAATAGGCTCCTTGACAACAGGAGCTGGCACAACATTAGCAACCATTTCGTTAACAATCTGAGGAGGGATTTCTTTAACAGTCCTAACAGGTGTTTCCATGGTAACAGGTGGAGCTTCTTCAGTGATGTCGGGTTCGGCAATAGGACTGATGTCTCTGTACGCGCTGTGAGCTTGAGCCGCAGGAGCCGATCCTCCATTGAAAAGTTGAAGCTCCTCCGGCTGTGCTATCGGAGATTCCAGCAGTGACTCCGCCTGGAGAGTGGGAAGGGGCGGAGTCAGTGTGACCGGCCCCTCCTCATATTTAGGGGGTGTGGCTTCTGCGCCGTTAGAACTGATGGGGATGGGATTCTCCAGTTCGGCTTCTGAAGGTGCTTCAAACACGGCTGATGTCGCGTGGGTCTCATCTGCAGGCGCGGGGGGCGGAGCATCCACTGTATCACCCAATGGACTGGTGAGAGGGGGAGTGGGCGGGGCATCGGGTACAGGGCTTTCACCTGGAGGGACGGGAAACTCGGCTCTGGTTGTCATGACAACTGCAGGTGGGGCGTTATCACCATTAGGCTGTGTGACGATGCCAATATCAGAGGAGGACAAGAGTGACTGGAAGAACATTTTGAGACGAATTATAAATTGACGAATAAATAAAATGTCAATAAATCTACAGATGAATCATTTGAATAAAAAAGCATACGCAATGTGTGTGAAATGTATTTATATTATGTAATTTTAAGTTGACTAATTGTGCAACTATTACATGAATCAATATAATTCTAAAAATTAAATACTGTGTGTGTTTTCTTTCTGTGTTATAGTGGTAAAAGTGTGTTGTGCAAATGTGTGTGTGCGGGATATCGTGTGGTTCACGGGTGTGTGCTCATGATGTGTGTGTGTGTTGTACCTGAGGAGGCGTAGGTGTTGAGCCGCTGCGACCTCCTGACATAATCTCTTCTGTGATGTCACGACCTCCTTGATTAGGATCCCTAATTCTTATCTAGTGAAGGAGAGCAAGAGAGAGAGAGAGAGAGAGAGAGAGAGAGAGAAAGAGAGAGAGCGAGATATTCCTTTACATTTATTCATTTGGCACTTATTTAGAAGAGTTGATATATGTCAACACTCATCGTGTGGAAACGCAGAAGTACTGTATCACACTGTGCATAGACGAGCAAAAAAAAACAATATAGATAGAAAATGAACACGAGTGAGTGAGCGAGTTAAACCCAACATGTTTATCTGTGTGGTAACAGATGAAATATGTAATGAATTTTTAACACACACACGTTTGTGTACACACACACACACACAGTCACACACACACAGTCACACACACACAGTCACACACACACAGTCACACACACACAGTCACACACACACACACACACACACACACACACACACACCTACACACACACACACACACACACCTACACACACACACACACACACACACACACACACACACACACACACACAAGCGCACGCACACACACAAACACACACACGCACGCACGCACGCACGCACGCACGCACGCACACACACACACACACAAGCGCACGCACACACACAAGCGCACGCACACACACAAGCGCACGCACACACACCTCTCGGCATCAGGTACCTTATAAAGTAGACAATGTTGATCGTCTAGAAAAATTTTTTGCATGTTCTTTTAAACCCTTTAAAAACCCAAAAGGCTACAAACAGCCGACAGTTTGTCCTGCAAAGACTTACGCAATAAATAACGCCACGACTCTTTAGACAAACCATGACACACACACTCATGAGGCAGCACATTCCCTACCTGCCCCCCCCTCGCTTAGGAGAGAGGTCGGGTTCTGTTAGGCCCGTTTCATCCTGGATCTGAAGTCTAAACTCAGCCTGACGGTGACTCTCAAAACTGGGCTAAACCTTCACACACAGCAGCGGGCCTCAGACTCTCACGTACAGCACACACAGAGAGAGAGAGAGAGAGAGAGAGAGAGAGAGAGAGAGAGAGAGCAGTGGAATGTGTGCCGCCCATCAGACTGAACTGGGACCGCTGGAGAGGTGGAGCTCTTGAGCCACGTGGAGCTCAACTGAACTCTTTCTTAAGAAACTGAGAGTGAAACTAAGCATAACATTAAAAATAACTTTCTGATGTGTATCTGTCATTTACCGTTATATTTAATAGAGTTTTTAATTAACTAAAGGGAATGTCACATTCATAAAATTATAATCAAAAATGTACATTTAAATGATAAAATGTATAATGTCAGACAGTTAGTCTCACTTATTTTTATTGTTTTTTTTCTTCTCAAATAAATAATCAGAATTAATCATATCCCGAATAAGAGTTATTTTTAACATTACATATGTCTGAGTTTTGCAAATTTCCTTCTGTATCTGTATTTGGGAATTTTGTATTTACTTAATGTTTTACTTAAATGTGATTTATATAATAATAAATATCTTTTACTTTTATTGAATATATGCATGTATATTCATGTAAATAAAAAAATAATATACACAGTACACACACATGGAAACACAAACCTTTTTGGATGGGATAAATCGCTTAATGCCATTGTTATTTTCCAATCATAATGACAGAAATTAGAATTTTGAGATTATAAATTCTGAAGATTTGCACAAAATTGTGATTTGTTTAAAATTGTGTTACCACAAAAAACAGTTATTATTTATAACAATTATCATTAATGCTTAACTATAAATTATCCAGTAAATTAACTGACGAAATGTATGTATCTTATATTCTCATATTTTTTTGTCCTTTACTACTTATTTGTGTTAAAATTATCACAAAATATTTGGGGTATTTTTATTAAAACAACAGAACCTCATAAAACTAGAGAGATTAGATTACAGAGTATATCTCTGTAGAGTTTAATTCTCAATAAAAACTCAAATATTAAACTGCGATGTAGAGATGACACCTGCACATCAGAGAAATGTCTCTCTCGTTTCCTTAACCTTCTCTTCAGTTTCAATTAGTCTGAAACAGACGGCGCGAGTGCTGATAAAAGTTTGAGCTGTGTGACCCGGCTGTGATCTTTCTGATAACACAAATAAACCTTCTGTGTGACTCACAATCTACACGCATCACATACTCCTGGATCATAACCACATTCATATATAAATGTGCTGAGAAACCCAGGACAAACAGCAACAATATCATGTTGTATTTGTGAAACCTGACGCTTCAAAAGAGCAACGATCTCAACATGACAACATCAGAAAGCAACAAACTAAAGCTGTCACAAATCTTCATGAGATTAGAAGACCACTACACACACATCACACAGACACTGATGTATAAACACCTATACTAGGTTGTGTATCTCACCTGCTTGCGTTCCCGTTTGGGCGGTGCTTGCGGCAGAGGAGGAGGCGGAGCCTGTGGCTGCTGTGGGGGGGGGTTCATTATGACGGGTGCAGGGGCAACAGGGGCAGGGTACTGGGGTGTAGTTTGGTAATACGCTCCAGCTAAAACCAAAGATTCAGAGATTTAATCATTGATCATTTAATAGCAGGTTGCAACTATAAAAATGAGTTTGTAATAAATGAATCATAGAGTGCCACACACACGCACGCACGCACACACGCACACACCTTTCACAAATACCAAATCTATTAAATCAAATATAAGTCTAATGTTTAAACCCCACTACACACACACACAAAGACAATAAAGCAACACAAACGGATGTGTGGGAATGCCAAACAAAACTAAATGACAAAGCAGTTTTAATGACAATATCATTTGAGTCCATTTGATATATTTTGCTAAACTTGATGAAATACATGAAACCCATCACCTACACATTTTAACATTTAAAAACTAGTTCTTGTTTGTTTTACATTTACATTTAAAAAACATTTTAGTCTCTCTGTATCCTTCAAACCGTCTCGACTA
>CM065671.1:4030208-4084238 GCA_033220385.1 Triplophysa yarkandensis | reverse complement strand
GTGTTGTTATGTTGATGTAAGTTTGTGTGTTAGATGATAAACAGTGTGTGTTGTTATGTTGATGTAAGTTTGTGTGTTAGATGATACACAGTGTGTGTTGTTATGTTGCTGTAAGTTTGTGTGTTAGATGATAAACAGTGTGTGTTGTTATGTTGCTGTAAGTTTGTGTGTTAGATGATAGACAGTTTGTGTTGTTATGTTGATGTAAGTTTTTGTGTTAGATGATAAACAGTGTGTGTTGTTATGTTTCTGTAAGTTTGTGTGTTAGATGATAGACAGTGTGTGTTGTTATGTTGCTGTAAGTTTGTGTGTTAGATGATACACAGTGTGTGTTGTTATGTTGATGTAAGTTTGTGTGTTAGATGATAGACAGTGTGTGTTGTTATGTTGCTGTAAGTTTGTGTGTTAGATGATACACAGTGTGTGTTGTTATGTTGATGTAAGTTTGTGTGTTAGATGATACACAGTGTGTGTTGTTATGTTTCTGTAAGTTTGTGTGTTAGATGATACACAGTGTGTGTTGTTATGTTGATGTAAGTTTGTGTGTTAGATGATACACAGTGTGTGTTGTTATGTTGCTGTAAGTTTGTGTGTTAGATGATACACAGTGTGTGTTGTTATGTTGCTGTAAGTTTGTGTGTTAGATGATACACAGTGTGTGTTGTTATGTTTCTGTAAGTTTGTGTGTTAGATGATACACAGTGTGTGTTGTTATGTTGCTGTAAGTTTGTGTGTTAGATGATACACAGTGTGTGTTGTTATGTTGATGTAAGTTTGTGTGTTAGATGATAAACAGTGTGTGTTGTTATGTTGATGTAAGTGTGTGTGTTAGATGATAAACAGTGTGTGTTGTTATGTTGATGTAAGTTTGTGTGTTAGATGATAAAGAGTGTGTGTTGTTATGTTGATGTAAGTGTGTGTGTTAGATGATAAACAGTGTGTGTTGTTATGTTGATGTAAGTGTGTGTGTTAGATGATAAACAGTGTGTGTTGTTATGTTGATGTAAGTTTGTGTGTTAGATGATACACAGTGTGTGTTGTTATGTTGATGTAAGTTTGTGTGTTAGATGATACACAGTTTGTGTTGTTATGTTGATGTAAGTGTGTGTGTTAGATGATACACAGTGTGTGTTGTTATGTTGATGTAAGTTTGTGTGTTAGATGATACACAGTGTGTGTTGTTATGTTGCTGTAAGTTTGTGTGTTAGATGTTAAACAGTGTGTGTTGTTATGTTGATGTAAGTTTGTGTGTTAGATGATACACAGTGTGTGTTGTTATGTTGCTGTAAGTTTGTGTGTTAGATGTTAAACAGTGTGTGTTGTTATGTTGATGTAAGTTTGTGTGTTAGATGATACACAGTTTGTGTTGTTATGTTGATGTAAGTGTGTGTGTTAGATGATACACAGTGTGTGTTGTTATGTTGATGTAAGTTTGTGTGTTAGATGATAAACAGTTTGTGTTGTTATGTTGATGTAAGTGTGTGTGTTAGATGATACACAGTGTGTGTTGTTATGTTGATGTAAGTTTGTGTGTTAGATGATACACAGTGTGTGTTGTTATGTTGCTGTAAGTTTGTGTGTTAGATGTTAAACAGTGTGTGTTGTTATGTTGATGTAAGTTTGTGTGTTAGATGATACACAGTGTGTGTTGTTATGTTGCTGTAAGTTTGTGTGTTAGATGTTAAACAGTGTGTGTTGTTATGTTGATGTAAGTTTGTGTGTTAGATGATACACAGTTTGTGTTGTTATGTTGATGTAAGTGTGTGTGTTAGATGATACACAGTGTGTGTTGTTATGTTGATGTAAGTTTGTGTGTTAGATGATACACAGTGTGTGTTGTTATGTTGCTGTAAGTTTGTGTGTTAGATGATAAACAGTGTGTGTTGTTATGTTGCTGTAAGTTTGTGTGTTAGATGATAGACAGTTTGTGTTGTTATGTTGATGTAAGTTTGTGTGTTAGATGATAAACAGTGTGTGTTGTTATGTTTCTGTAAGTTTGTGTGTTAGATGATAGACAGTGTGTGTTGTTATGTTGCTGTAAGTTTGTGTGTTAGATGATACACAGTGTGTGTTGTTATGTTGATGTAAGTTTGTGTGTTAGATGATAGACAGTGTGTGTTGTTATGTTGCTGTAAGTTTGTGTGTTAGATGATACACAGTGTGTGTTGTTATGTTGATGTAAGTTTGTGTGTTAGATGATACACAGTGTGTGTTGTTATGTTTCTGTAAGTTTGTGTGTTAGATGATACACAGTGTGTGTTGTTATGTTGATGTAAGTTTGTGTGTTAGATGATACACAGTGTGTGTTGTTATGTTGCTGTAAGTTTGTGTGTTAGATGATACACAGTGTGTGTTGTTATGTTGCTGTAAGTTTGTGTGTTAGATGATACACAGTGTGTGTTGTTATGTTTCTGTAAGTTTGTGTGTTAGATGATACACAGTGTGTGTTGTTATGTTGCTGTAAGTTTGTGTGTTAGATGATACACAGTGTGTGTTGTTATGTTGCTGTAAGTTTGTGTGTTAGATGATACACAGTGTTTGTTGTTATGTTGATGTAAGTTTGTGTGTTAGATGATAAACAGTGTGTGTTGTTATGTTGATGTAAGTTTGTGTGTTAGATGATACACAGTGTGTGTTGTTATGTTGATGTAAGTTTGTGTGTTAGATGATAAACAGTGTGTGTTGTTATGTTGATGTAAGTGTGTGTGTTAGATGATAAACAGTGTGTGTTGTTATGTTGATGTAAGTTTGTGTGTTAGATGATAAACAGTGTGTGTTGTTATGTTGATGTAAGTGTGTGTGTTAGATGATAAACAGTGTGTGTTGTTATGTTGATGTAAGTGTGTGTGTTAGATGATAAACAGTGTGTGTTGTTATGTTGATGTAAGTTTGTGTGTTAGATGATAAACAGTGTGTGTTGTTATGTTGATGTAAGTGTGTGTGTTAGATGATAAACAGTGTGTGTTGTTATGTTGCTGTAAGTTTGTGTGTTAGATGATACACAGTGTGTGTTGTTATGTTGCTGTAAGGTTGTGTGTTAGATGATAAACAGTGTGTGTTGTTATGTTGCTGTAAGTTTGTGTGTTAGATGATACACAGTGTGTGTTGTTATGTTGCTGTAAGTTTGTGTGTTAGATGATACACAGTGTGTGTTGTTATGTTGCTGTAAGTTTGTGTGTTAGATGATACACAGTGTGTGTCTTTATGTTGCTGTAAGGTTGTGTGTTAGATGATACACAGTGTGTGTTGTTATGTTGATGTAAGTTTGTGTGTTAGATGATACACAGTGTGTGTTGTTATGTTGATGTAAGTTTGTGTGTTAGATGATACACAGTGTGTGTTGTTATGTTGATGTAAGTTTGTGTGTTAGATGATACACAGTGTGTGTTGTTATGTTGATGTAAGTTTGTGTGTTAGATGATACACAGTGTGTGTTGTTATGTTGATGTAAGTTTGTGTGTTAGATGATAAACAGTGTGTGTTGTTATGTTGATGTAAGTTTGTGTGTTAGATGATACACAGTGTGTGTTGTTATGTTGATGTAAGTTTGTGTGTTAGATGATACACAGTTTGTGTTGTTATGTTGATGTTAGTGTGTGTGTTAGATGATACACAGTGTGTGTTGTTATGTTGATGTAAGTTTGTGTGTTAGATGATACACAGTGTGTGTTGTTATGTTGATGTAAGTTTGTGTGTTAGATGATAAACAGTGTGTGTTGTTATGTTGCTGTAAGTTTGTGTGTTAGATGATACACAGTGTGTGTTGTTATGTTGATGTAAGTTTGTGTGTTAGATGATAAACAGTGTGTGTTGTTATGTTGATGTAAGTGTGTGTGTTAGATGATAAACAGTGTGTGTTGTTATGTTGATGTAAGTTTGTGTGTTAGATGATACACAGTGTGTGTTGTTATGTTGATGTAAGTTTGTGTGTTAGATGATACACAGTGTGTGTTGTTATGTTGATGTAAGTTTGTGTGTTAGATGATACACAGTGTGTGTTGTTATGTTGATGTAAGTTTGTGTGTTAGATGATACACAGTGTGTGTTGTTATGTTGATGTAAGTTTGTGTGTTAGATGATAAACAGTGTGTGTTGTTATGTTGATGTAAGTTTGTGTGTTAGATGATACACAGTGTGTGTTGTTATGTTGATGTAAGTGTGTGTGTTAGATGATAAACAGTGTGTGTTGTTATGTTGATGTAAGTGTGTGTGTTAGATGATAAACAGTGTGTGTTGTTATGTTGATGTAAGTTTGTGTGTTAGATGATAAACAGTGTGTGTTGTTATGTTGATGTAAGTGTGTGTGTTAGATGATAAACAGTGTGTGTTGTTATGTTGCTGTAAGTTTGTGTGTTAGATGATACACAGTGTGTGTTGTTATGTTGCTGTAAGGTTGTGTGTTAGATGATAAACAGTGTGTGTTGTTATGTTGCTGTAAGTTTGTGTGTTAGATGATAAACAGTGTGTGTTGTTATGTTGATGTAAGTTTGTGTGTTAGATGATACACAGTGTGTGTTGTTATGTTGATGTAAGTTTGTGTGTTAGATGATACACAGTGTGTGTTGTTATGTTGCTGTAAGGTTGTGTGTTAGATGATAAACAGTGTGTGTTGTTATGTTGCTGTAAGTTTGTGTGTTAGATGATAAACAGTGTGTGTTGTTATGTTGATGTAAGTTTGTGTGTTAGATGATACACAGTGTGTGTTGTTATGTTGCTGTAAGGTTGTGTGTTAGATGATAAACAGTGTGTGTTGTTATGTTGCTGTAAGTTTGTGTGTTAGATGATAAACAGTGTGTGTTGTTATGTTGATGTAAGTTTGTGTGTTAGATGATACACAGTGTGTGTTGTTATGTTGATGTAAGTTTGTGTATTAGATGATACACAGTGTGTGTTGTTATGTTGCTGTAAGTTTGTGTGTTAGATGATACACAGTGTGTGTCTTTATGTTGCTGTAAGGTTGTGTGTTAGATGATACACAGTGTGTGTTGTTATGTTGATGTAAGTTTGTGTGTTAGATGATACACAGTGTGTGTTGTTATGTTGATGTAAGTTTGTGTGTTAGATGATACACAGTTTGTGTTGTTATGTTGATGTTAGTGTGTGTGTTAGATGATACACAGTGTGTGTTGTTATGTTGATGTAAGTTTGTGTGTTAGATGATACACAGTGTGTGTTGTTATGTTGCTGTAAGTTTGTGTGTTAGATGTTAAACAGTGTGTGTTGTTATGTTGATGTAAGTTTGTGTGTTAGATGATAAACAGTGTGTGTTGTTATGTTGATGTAAGTTTGTGTGTTAGATGATACACAGTGTGTGTTGTTATGTTGATGTAAGTTTGTGTGTTAGATGATACACAGTGTGTGTTGTTATGTTGATGTAAGTTTGTGTGTTAGATGATAAACAGTGTGTGTTGTTATGTTGATGTAAACAGTGTGTGTTGTTATGTTGCTGTAAGTTTGCGTGTTAGATGATAGACAGTGTGTGTTGTTATGTTGCTGTAAGTTTGCGTGTTAGATGATAGACAGTGTGTGTTGTTATGTTGCTGTAAGTTTGCGTGTTAGATGATAGACAGTGTGTGTTGTTATGTTGCTGTAAGTTTGTGTGTTAGATGATAAACAGTGTGTGTTGTTATGTTGCTGTAAGTTTGTGTGTTAGATGATAAACAGTGTGTGTTGTTATGTTGCTGTAAGTTTGTGTGTTAGATGATACACAGTGTGTGTTGTTATGTTGATGTAAGTTTGTGTGTTAGATGATACACAGTGTGTGTTGTTATGTTACTGTAAGTTTGTGTGTTAGATGTTAAACAGTGTGTGTTGTTATGTTGATGTAAGTTTGTGTGTTAGATGATAAACAGTGTGTGTTGTTATGTTTCTGTAAGTTTGTGTGTTAGATGATACACAGTGTGTGTTGTTATGTTGATGTAAGTTTGTGTGTTAGATGATACACAGTGTGTGTTGTTATGTTGATGTAAGTTTGTGTGTTAGATGATAAACAGTGTGTGTTGTTATGTTGATGTAAACAGTGTGTGTTGTTATGTTGCTGTAAGTTTGCGTGTTAGATGATAGACAGTGTGTGTTGTTATGTTGCTGTAAGTTTGCGTGTTAGATGATAGACAGTGTGTGTTGTTATGTTGCTGTAAGTTTGCGTGTTAGATGATAGACAGTGTGTGTTGTTATGTTGCTGTAAGTTTGTGTGTTAGATGATAAACAGTGTGTGTTGTTATGTTGCTGTAAGTTTGTGTGTTAGATGATAAACAGTGTGTGTTGTTATGTTGCTGTAAGTTTGTGTGTTAGATGATACACAGTGTGTGTTGTTATGTTGATGTAAGTTTGTGTGTTAGATGATAAACAGTGTGTGTTGTTATGTTGCTGTAAGTTTGTGTGTTAGATGATACACAGTGTGTGTTGTTATGTTGATGTAAGTTTGTGTGTTAGATGATACACAGTGTGTGTTGTTATGTTGATGTAAGTTTGTGTGTTAGATGATAAACAGTGTGTGTTGTTATGTTGATGTAAGTTTGTGTGTTAGATGATACACAGTGTGTGTTGTTATGTTGCTGTAAGTTTGTGTGTTAGATGATACACAGTGTGTGTTGTTATGTTGCTGTAAGTGTGTGTGTTAGATGATAAACAGTGTGTGTTGTTATGTTGCTGTAAGTTTGTGTGTTAGATGATACACAGCGTGTGTTGTTATGTTGCTGTAAGTTTGTGTGTTAGATGATAAACAGTGTGTGTTGTTATGTTGATGTAAGTTTGTGTGTTAGATGATACACAGTGTGTTTTGTTATGTTGCTGTAAGTTTGTGTGTTAGATGTTAAACAGTGTGTGTTGTTATGTTGATGTAAGTTTGTGTGTTAGATGATACACAGTGTGTGTTGTTATGTTGATGTAAGTTTGTGTGTTAGATGATACACAGTTTGTGTTGTTATGTTGATGTAAGTGTGTGTGTTAGATGATACACAGTGTGTGTTGTTATGTTGATGTAAGTTTGTGTGTTAGATGATACACAGTGTGTGTTGTTATGTTGATGTAAGTTTGTGTGTTAGATGATAAACAGTGTGTGTTGTTATGTTGCTGTAAGTTTGTGTGTTAGATGTTAAACAGTGTGTGTTGTTATGTTGATGTAAGTTTGTGTGTTAGATGATACACAGTGTGTGTTGTTATGTTGCTGTAAGTTTGTGTGTTAGATGTTAAACAGTGTGTGTTGTTATGTTGATGTAAGTTTGTGTGTTAGATGATACACAGTTTGTGTTGTTATGTTGATGTAAGTGTGTGTGTTAGATGATACACAGTGTGTGTTGTTATGTTGATGTAAGTTTGTGTGTTAGATGATAAACAGTGTGTGTTGTTATGTTGATGTAAGTTTGTGTGTTAGATGATACACAGTGTGTGTTGTTATGTTGCTGTAAGTTTGTGTGTTAGATGATAAACAGTGTGTGTTGTTATGTTGCTGTAAGTTTGTGTGTTAGATGATAGACAGTTTGTGTTGTTATGTTGATGTAAGTTTGTGTGTTAGATGATAAACAGTGTGTGTTGTTATGTTTCTGTAAGTTTGTGTGTTAGATGATAGACAGTTTGTGTTGTTATGTTGATGTAAGTTTGTGTGTTAGATGTTAAACAGTGTGTGTTGTTATGTTGATGTAAGTTTGTGTGTTAGATGATACACAGTGTGTGTTGTTATGTTGCTGTAAGTTTGTGTGTTAGATGTTAAACAGTGTGTGTTGTTATGTTGATGTAAGTTTGTGTGTTAGATGATACACAGTTTGTGTTGTTATGTTGATGTAAGTGTGTGTGTTAGATGATACACAGTGTGTGTTGTTATGTTGATGTAAGTTTGTGTGTTAGATGATAAACAGTGTGTGTTGTTATGTTGATGTAAGTTTGTGTGTTAGATGATACACAGTGTGTGTTGTTATGTTGCTGTAAGTTTGTGTGTTAGATGATAAACAGTGTGTGTTGTTATGTTGCTGTAAGTTTGTGTGTTAGATGATAGACAGTTTGTGTTGTTATGTTGATGTAAGTTTGTGTGTTAGATGATAAACAGTGTGTGTTGTTATGTTGCTGTAAGTTTGTGTGTTAGATGATAGACAGTTTGTGTTGTTATGTTGATGTAAGTTTGTGTGTTAGATGATAGACAGTTTGTGTTGTTATGTTGATGTAAGTTTGTGTGTTAGATGATAGACAGTGTGTGTTGTTATGTTGCTGTAAGTTTGTGTGTTAGATGATACACAGTGTGTGTTGTTATGTTGATGTAAGTTTGTGTGTTAGATGATAGACAGTGTGTGTTGTTATGTTGCTGTAAGTTTGTGTGTTAGATGATACACAGTGTGTGTTGTTATGTTGATGTAAGTTTGTGTGTTAGATGATACACAGTGTGTGTTGTTATGTTTCTGTAAGTTTGTGTGTTAGATGATACACAGTGTGTGTTGTTATGTTGATGTAAGTTTGTGTGTTAGATGATACACAGTGTGTGTTGTTATGTTGCTGTAAGTTTGTGTGTTAGATGATACACAGTGTGTGTTGTTATGTTGCTGTAAGTTTGTGTGTTAGATGATACACAGTGTGTGTTGTTATGTTTCTGTAAGTTTGTGTGTTAGATGATACACAGTGTGTGTTGTTATGTTGCTGTAAGTTTGTGTGTTAGATGATACACAGTGTGTGTTGTTATGTTGATGTAAGTTTGTGTGTTAGATGATACACAGTGTGTGTTGTTATGTTGATGTAAGTTTGTGTGTTAGATGATAAACAGTGTGTGTTGTTATGTTGCTGTAAGTTTGTGTGTTAGATGATAAACAGTGTGTGTTGTTATGTTGATGTAAGTTTGTGTGTTAGATGATACACAGTGTGTGTTGTTATGTGCTGTAAGTTTGTGTGTTAGATGATACACAGTGTGTGTTGTTATGTTGATGTAAGTTTGTGTGTTAGATGATACACAGTGTGTGTTGTTATGTTGATGTAAGTTTGTTTGTTAGATGATACACAGTGTGTGTTGTTATGTTGCTGTAAGTTTGTGTGTTAGATGATAAACAGTGTGTGTTGTTATGTTGCTGTAAGTTTGTGTGTTAGATGATAAACAGTGTGTGTTGTTATGTGCTGTAAGTTTGTGTGTTAGATGATACACAGTGTGTGTTGTTATGTTGCTGTAAGTTTGTGTGTTAGATGATACACAGTGTGTGTTGTTATGTTGATGTAAGTTTGTGTGTTAGATGATAAACAGTGTGTGTTGTTATGTTTCTGTAAGTTTGTGTGTTAGATGATAAACAGTGTGTGTTGTTATGTTGCTGTAAGTTTGTGTGTTAGATGATAAACAGTGTGTGTTGTTATGTTGCTGTAAGTTTGTGTGTTAGATGATAAACAGTGTGTGTTGTTATGTTGCTGTAAGTTTGTGTGTTAGATGATAAACAGTGTGTGTTGTTATGTTGCTGTAAGTTTGTGTGTTAGATGATAAACAGTGTGTGTTGTTATGTTGCTGTAAGTTTGTGTGTTAGATGATACACAGTGTGTGTTGTTATGTTGCTGTAAGTTTGTGTGTTAGATGATAAACAGTGTGTGTTGTTATGTTGATGTAAGTTTGTTTGTTAGATGATACACAGTGTGTGTTGTTATGTTGCTGTAAGTTTGTGTGTTAGATGATAAACAGTGTGTGTTGTTATGTTGCTGTAAGTTTGTGTGTTAGATGATAAACAGTGTGTGTTGTTATGTTGCTGTAAGTTTGTGTGTTAGATGATACACAGTGTGTGTTGTTATGTTGATGTAAGTTTGTGTGTTAGATGATACACAGTGTGTGTTGTTATGTTGATGTAAGTTTGTGTGTTAGATGATACACAGTGTGTGTTGTTATGTTGATGTAAGTTTGTGTGTTAGATGATACACAGTGTGTGTTGTTATGTTGATGTAAGTTTGTGTGTTAGATGATAAACAGTGTGTGTTGTTATGTTGATGTAAGTTTGTGT
This sequence comes from Triplophysa yarkandensis, assembly GCA_033220385.1. Lineage (NCBI taxonomy): Eukaryota > Metazoa > Chordata > Actinopteri > Cypriniformes > Nemacheilidae > Triplophysa > Triplophysa yarkandensis. The sequence continues at coordinate 4,074,288 of CM065671.1, read as the reverse complement.
GTTAGATGATACACAGTGTGTGTTGTTATGTTGATGTAAGTTTGTGTGTTAGATGATAAACAGTGTGTGTTGTTATGTTGATGTAAGTTTGTGTGTTAGATGATACACAGTGTGTGTTGTTATGTTGATGTAAGTTTGTGTGTTAGATGATAAACAGTGTGTGTTGTTATGTTGCTGTAAGTTTGTGTGTTAGATGATAAACAGTGTGTGTTGTTATGTTGATGTAAGTTTGTGTGTTAGATGATACACAGTGTGTGTTGTTATGTTGATGTAAGTTTGTGTGTTAGATGATACACAGTGTGTGTTGTTATGTTGCTGTAAGTTTGTGTGTTAGATGATACACAGTGTGTGTTGTTATGTTGATGTAAGTTTGTGTGTTAGATGATACACAGTGTGTGTTGTTATGTTGCTGTAAGTTTGTGTGTTAGATGATACACAGTGTGTGTTGTTATGTTGATGTAAGTTTGTGTGTTAGATGATAAACAGTGTGTGTTGTTATGTTGATGTAAGTTTGTGTGTTAGATGATAAACAGTGTGTGTTGTTATGTTGATGTAAGTTTGTGTGTTAGATGATAAACAGTGTGTGTTGTTATGTTGCTGTAAGTTTGTGTGTTAGATGATAAACAGTGTGTGTTGTTATGTTGCTGTAAGTTTGTGTGTTAGATGATACACAGTGTGTGTTGTTATGTTGATGTAAGTTTGTGTGTTAGATGATACACAGTGTGTGTTGTTATGTTGATGTAAGTTTGTGTGTTAGATGATACACAGTGTGTGTTGTTATGTTGCTGTAAGTTTGTGTGTTAGATGATAAACAGTGTGTGTTGTTATGTTGCTGTAAGTTTGTGTGTTAGATGATAAACAGTGTGTGTTGTTATGTTGCTGTAAGTTTGTGTGTTAGATGATACACAGTGTGTGTTGTTATGTTGATGTAAGTTTGTGTGTTAGATGATACACAGTGTGTGTTGTTATGTTGATGTAAGTTTGTGTGTTAGATGATAAACAGTGTGTGTTGTTATGTTGATGTAAGTTTGTGTGTTAGATGATAAACAGTGTGTGTTGTTATGTTGATGTAAGTTTGTGTGTTAGATGATACACAGTGTGTGTTGTTATGTTGATGTAAGTTTGTGTGTTAGATGATACACAGTGTGTGTTGTTATGTTGATGTAAGTTTGTGTGTTAGATGATAAACAGTGTGTGTTGTTATGTTGATGTAAGTTTGTGTGTTAGATGATAAACAGTGTGTGTTGTTATGTTGATGTAAGTGTGTGTGTTAGATGATACACAGTGTGTGTTGTTATGTTGATGTAAGTTTGTGTGTTAGATGATACACAGTGTGTGTTGTTATGTTGATGTAAGTTTGTGTGTTAGATGATAAACAGTGTGTGTTGTTATGTTGATGTAAGTTTGTGTGTTAGATGATACACAGTGTGTTTTGTTATGTTGCTGTAAGTTTGTGTGTTAGATGTTAAACAGTGTGTGTTGTTATGTTGATGTAAGTTTGTGTGTTAGATGATACACAGTGTGTGTTGTTATGTTGATGTAAGTTTGTGTGTTAGATGATACACAGTTTGTGTTGTTATGTTGATGTAAGTGTGTGTGTTAGATGATACACAGTGTGTGTTGTTATGTTGATGTAAGTTTGTGTGTTAGATGATAAACAGTGTGTGTTGTTATGTTGCTGTAAGTTTGTGTGTTAGATGATACACAGTGTGTGTTGTTATGTTGCTGTAAGTTTGTGTGTTAGATGTTAAACAGTGTGTTGTTATGTTGATGTAAGTTTGTGTGTTAGATGATACACAGTGTGTGTTGTTATGTTGCTGTAAGTTTGTGTGTTAGATGTTAAACAGTGTGTGTTGTTATGTTGATGTAAGTTTGTGTGTTAGATGATACACAGTTTGTGTTGTTATGTTGATGTAAGTGTGTGTGTTAGATGATACACAGTGTGTGTTGTTATGTTGATGTAAGTTTGTGTGTTAGATGATAAACAGTGTGTGTTGTTATGTTGATGTAAGTGTGTGTGTTAGATGATACACAGTGTGTGTTGTTATGTTGCTGTAAGTTTGTGTGTTAGATGATACACAGTGTGTGTTGTTATGTTGATGTAAGTTTGTGTGTTAGATGATAAACAGTGTGTGTTGTTATGTTGATGTAAGTTTGTGTGTTAGATGATACACAGTGTGTGTTGTTATGTTGCTGTAAGTTTGTGTGTTAGATGATACACAGTGTGTGTTGTTATGTTGCTGTAAGTTTGTGTGTTAGATGATAAACAGTGTGTGTTGTTATGTTACTGTAAGTTTGTGTGTTAGATGATAAACAGTGTGTGTTGTTATGTTGATGTAAGTTTGTGTGTTAGATGATAAACAGTGTGTGTTGTTATGTTGATGTAAGTTTGTGTGTTAGATGATAAACAGTGTGTGTTGTTATGTTGCTGTAAGTTTGTGTGTTAGATGATAAACAGTGTGTGTTGTTATGTTGATGTAAGTTTGTGTGTTAGATGATACACAGTGTGTGTTGTTATGTTGCTGTAAGTTTGTGTGTTAGATGATAGACAGTTTGTGTTGTTATGTTGATGTAAGTTTGTGTGTTAGATGTTAAACAGTGTGTGTTGTTATGTTGCTGTAAGTTTGTGTGTTAGATGATACACAGTGTGTGTTGTTATGTTGATGTAAGTTTGTGTGTTAGATGATAAACAGTGTGTGTTGTTATGTTGATGTAAGTTTGTGTGTTAGATGATACACAGTGTGTGTTGTTATGTTGATGTAAGTTTGTGTGTTAGATGTTAAACAGTGTGTGTTGTTATGTTGATGTAAGTTTGTGTGTTAGATGATAAACAGTGTGTGTTGTTATGTTGATGTAAGTTTGTGTGTTAGATGATAAACAGTGTGTGTTGTTATGTTGATGTAAGTTTGTGTGTTAGATGTTAAACAGTGTGTGTTGTTATGTTGATGTAAGTTTGTGTGTTAGATGATAAACAGTGTGTGTTGTTATGTTGATGTAAGTTTGTGTGTTAGATGATAAACAGTGTGTGTTGTTATGTTTCTGTAAGTTTGTGTGTTAGATGATACACAGTGTGTGTTGTTATGTTGCTGTAAGTTTGTGTGTTAGATGATACACAGTGTGTGTTGTTATGTTGATGTAAGTTTGTGTGTTAGATGATAGACAGTGTGTGTTGTTATGTTGATGTAAGTTTGTGTGTTAGATGATACACAGTGTGTGTTGTTATGTTGATGTAAGTGTGTGTGTTAGATGATAGACAGTGTGTGTTGTTATGTTGATGTAAGTTTGTGTGTTAGATGATAAACAGTGTGTGTTGTTATGTTACTGTAAGTTTGTGTGTTAGATGATACACAGTGTGTGTTGTTATGTTGATGTAAGTTTGTGTGTTAGATGATACACAGTGTGTGTTTTTATGTTGATGTAAGTTTGTGTGTTAGATGATACACAGTGTGTGTTGTTATGTTGCTGTAAGTTTGTGTGTTAGATGATACACAGTGTGTGTTGTTATGTTGATGTAAGTTTGTGTGTTAGATGATAGACAGTGTGTGTTGTTATGTTGATGTAAGTTTGTGTGTTAGATGATACACAGTGTGTGTTGTTATGTTGCTGTAAGTTTGTGTGTTAGATGATACACAGTGTGTGTTGTTATGTTGATGTAAGTTTGTGTGTTAGATGATAGACAGTGTGTGTTGTTATGTTGATGTAAGTTTGTGTGTTAGATGATACACAGTGTGTGTTGTTATGTTGATGTAAGTTTGTGTGTTAGATGATAGACAGTGTGTGTTGTTATGTTGCTGTAAGTTTGTGTGTTAGATGATACACAGTGTGTGTTGTTATGTTGATGTAAGTTTGTGTGTTAGATGATAGACAGTGTGTGTTGTTATGTTGCTGTAAGTTTGTGTGTTAGATGATACACAGTGTGTGTTGTTATGTTGATGTAAGTTTGTGTGTTAGATGATACACAGTGTGTGTTGTTATGTTTCTGTAAGTTTGTGTGTTAGATGATACACAGTGTGTGTTGTTATGTTGATGTAAGTTTGTGTGTTAGATGATACACAGTGTGTGTTGTTATGTTGCTGTAAGTTTGTGTGTTAGATGATACACAGTGTGTGTTGTTATGTTGCTGTAAGTTTGTGTGTTAGATGATACACAGTGTGTGTTGTTATGTTGATGTAAGTTTGTGTGTTAGATGATAAACAGTGTGTGTTGTTATGTTGATGTAAGTTTGTGTGTTAGATGATACACAGTGTGTGTTGTTATGTTGCTGTAAGTTTGTGTGTTAGATGATACACAGTGTGTGTTGTTATGTTGCTGTAAGTTTGTGTGTTAGATGATAAACAGTGTGTGTTGTTATGTTTCTGTAAGTTTGTGTGTTAGATGATAAACAGTGTGTGTTGTTATGTTTCTGTAAGTTTGTGTGTTAGATGATACACAGTGTGTGTTTTTATGTTGATGTAAGTTTGTGTGTTAGATGATACACAGTGTGTGTTGTTATGTTGCTGTAAGTTTGTGTGTTAGATGATACACAGTGTGTGTTGTTATGTTGATGTAAGTTTGTGTGTTAGATGATAGACAGTGTGTGTTGTTATGTTGATGTAAGTTTGTGTGTTAGATGATACACAGTGTGTGTTGTTATGTTGCTGTAAGTTTGTGTGTTAGATGATACACAGTGTGTGTTGTTATGTTGATGTAAGTTTGTGTGTTAGATGATAGACAGTGTGTGTTGTTATGTTGATGTAAGTTTGTGTGTTAGATGATACACAGTGTGTGTTGTTATGTTGATGTAAGTTTGTGTGTTAGATGATAGACAGTGTGTGTTGTTATGTTGCTGTAAGTTTGTGTGTTAGATGATACACAGTGTGTGTTGTTATGTTGATGTAAGTTTGTGTGTTAGATGATAGACAGTGTGTGTTGTTATGTTGCTGTAAGTTTGTGTGTTAGATGATACACAGTGTGTGTTGTTATGTTGATGTAAGTTTGTGTGTTAGATGATACACAGTGTGTGTTGTTATGTTTCTGTAAGTTTGTGTGTTAGATGATACACAGTGTGTGTTGTTATGTTGATGTAAGTTTGTGTGTTAGATGATACACAGTGTGTGTTGTTATGTTGCTGTAAGTTTGTGTGTTAGATGATACACAGTGTGTGTTGTTATGTTGCTGTAAGTTTGTGTGTTAGATGATACACAGTGTGTGTTGTTATGTTTCTGTAAGTTTGTGTGTTAGATGATACACAGTGTGTGTTGTTATGTTGCTGTAAGTTTGTGTGTTAGATGATAAACAGTGTGTGTTGTTATGTTGATGTAAGTTTGTGTGTTAGATGATACACAGTGTGTGTTGTTATGTTGCTGTAAGTTTGTGTGTTAGATGATACACAGTGTGTGTTGTTATGTTGCTGTAAGTTTGTGTGTTAGATGATAAACAGTGTGTGTTGTTATGTTTCTGTAAGTTTGTGTGTTAGATGATAAACAGTGTGTGTTGTTATGTTGCTGTAAGTGTGTGTGTTAGATGATACACAGTGTGTGTTGTTATGTTGATGTAAGTTTGTGTGTTAGATGATAAACAGTGTGTGTTGTTATGTTACTGTAAGTTTGTGTGTTAGATGATAAACAGTGTGTGTTGTTATGTTGATGTAAGTTTGTGTGTTAGATGATACACAGTGTGTGTTGTTATGTTGCTGTAAGTTTGTGTGTTAGATGATAAACAGTGTGTGTTGTTATGTTACTGTAAGTTTGTGTGTTAGATGATAAACAGTGTGTGTTGTTATGTTGCTGTAAGTTTGTGTGTTAGATGATAAACAGTGTGTGTTGTTATGTTGCTGTAAGTGTGTGTGTTAGATGATACACAGTGTGTGTTGTTATGTTGATGTAAGTTTGTGTGTTAGATGATAAACAGTGTGTGTTGTTATGTTACTGTAAGTTTGTGTGTTAGATGATAAACAGTGTGTGTTGTTATGTTACTGTAAGTTTGTGTGTTAGATGATAAACAGTGTGTGTTGTTATGTTGATGTAAGTTTGTGTGTTAGATGATAAACAGTGTGTGTTGTTATGTTGATGTAAGTGTGTGTGTTAGATGATACACAGTGTGTGTTGTTATGTTGCTGTAAGTTTGTGTGTTAGATGATAAACAGTGTGTGTTGTTATGTTACTGTAAGTTTGTGTGTTAGATGATAAACAGTGTGTGTTGTTATGTTGATGTAAGTGTGTGTGTTAGATGATAAACAGTGTGTGTTGTTATGTTGCTGTAAGTTTGTGTGTTAGATGATAAACAGTGTGTGTTGTTATGTTACTGTAAGTTTGTGTGTTAGATGATAAACAGTGTGTGTTGTTATGTTGATGTAAGTGTGTGTGTTAGATGATACACAGTGTGTGTTGTTATGTTGCTGTAAGTTTGTGTGTTAGATGATAAACAGTGTGTGTTGTTATGTTACTGTAAGTTTGTGTGTTAGATGATAAACAGTGTGTGTTGTTATGTTGATGTAAGTTTGTGTGTTAGATGATACACAGTGTGTGTTGTTATGTTGCTGTAAGTTTGTGTGTTAGATGATACACAGTGTGTGTTGTTATGTTGCTGTAAGTTTGTGTGTTAGATGATAAACAGTGTGTGTTGTTATGTTTCTGTAAGTTTGTGTGTTAGATGATAAACAGTGTGTGTTGTTATGTTGCTGTAAGTGTGTGTGTTAGATGATACACAGTGTGTGTTGTTATGTTGATGTAAGTTTGTGTGTTAGATGATAAACAGTGTGTGTTGTTATGTTGCTGTAAGTTTGTGTGTTAGATGTTAAACAGTGTGTGTTGTTATGTTGCTGTAAGTTTGTGTGTTAGATGATAAACAGTGTGTGTTGTTATGTTGCTGTAAGTTTGTGTGTTAGATGATACACAGTGTGTGTTGTTATGTTGTTGTAAGTTTGTGTGTTAGATGATACACAGTGTGTGTTGTTATGTTGTTGTTATGTTGTTGTAAGTTTGTGTGTTAGATGATACACAGTGTGTGTTGTTATGTTGCTGTAAGTTTGTGTGTTAGATTATACACAGTGTGTGTTGTTATGTTGATGTAAGTTTGTGTGTTAGATGATACACAGTGTGTGTTGTTATGTTGATGTAAGTTTGTGTATTAGATGATAAACAGTGTGTGTTGTTATGTTGATGTAAGTGTGTGTGTTAGATGATACACAGTGTGTGTTGTTATGTTGATGTAAGTGTGTGTGTTAGATGATACACAGTGTGTGTTGTTATGTTGCTGTAAGTGTGTGTGTTAGATGATACACAGTGTGTGTTGTTATGTTGATGTAAGTTTGTGTATTAGATGATAAACAGTGTGTGTTGTTATGTTGATGTAAGTGTGTGTGTTAGATGATACACAGTGTGTGTTGTTATGTTGCTGTAAGTGTGTGTGTTAGATGATACACAGTGTGTGTTGTTATGTTGATGTAAGTTTGTGTGTTAGATGATACACAGTGTGTGTTGTTATGTTGATGTAAGTGTGTGTGTTAGATGATACACAGTGTGTGTTGTTATGTTGATGTAAGTGTGTGTGTTAGATGATAAACAGTGTGTGTTGTTATGTTGATGTAAGTGTGTGTGTTAGATGATACACAGTGTGTGTTGTTATGTTGATGTAAGTTTGTGTGTTAGATGATACACAGTGTGTGTTGTTATGTTGCTGTAAGTTTGTGTGTTAGATGATAAACAGTGTGTGTTGTTATGTTGCTGTAAGTTTGTGTGTTAGATGATACACAGTGTGTGTTGTTATGTTGATGTAAGTTTGTGTATTAGATGATAAACAGTGTGTGTTGTTATGTTGATGTAAGTGTGTGTGTTAGATGATACACAGTGTGTGTTGTTATGTTGCTGTAAGTGTGTGTGTTAGATGATACACAGTGTGTGTTGTTATGTTGATGTAAGTTTGTGTGTTAGATGATACACAGTGTGTGTTGTTATGTTGATGTAAGTGTGTGTGTTAGATGATACACAGTGTGTGTTGTTATGTTGATGTAAGTTTGTGTGTTAGATGATACACAGTGTGTGTTGTTATGTTGCTGTAAGTTTGTGTGTTAGATGATAAACAGTGTGTGTTGTTATGTTGCTGTAAGTTTGTGTGTTAGATGATAAACAGTGTGTGTTGTTATGTTGATGTAAGTTTGTGTGTTAGATGATACACAGTGTGTGTTGTTATGTTGCTGTAAGTTTGTGTGTTAGATGATACACAGTGTGTGTTGTTATGTTGATGTAAGTTTGTGTATTAGATGATAAACAGTGTGTGTTGTTATGTTGATGTAAGTGTGTGTGTTAGATGATACACAGTGTGTGTTGTTATGTTGATGTAAGTTTGTGTGTTAGATGATAAACAGTGTGTGTTGTTATGTTGATGTAAGTTTGTGTGTTAGATGATACACAGTGTGTGTTGTTATGTTGATGTAAGTTTGTGTGTTAGATGATAAACAGTGTGTGTTGTTATGTTGATGTAAGTTTGTGTGTTAGATGATACACAGTGTGTGTTGTTATGTTGATGTAAGTTTGTGTGTTAGATGATACACAGTGTGTGTTGTTATGTTGATGTAAGTTTGTGTGTTAGATGATACACAGTGTGTGTTGTTATGTTGATGTAAGTTTGTGTGTTAGATGATAAACAGTGTGTGTTGTTATGTTGATGTAAGTTTGTGTGTTAGATGATAAACAGTGTGTGTTGTTATGTTGATGTAAGTTTGTGTGTTAGATGATACACAGTGTGTGTTGTTATGTTGATGTAAGTTTGTGTGTTAGATGATACACAGTGTGTGTTGTTATGTTGCTGTAAGTTTGTGTGTTAGATGATACACAGTGTGTGTTGTTATGTTGATGTAAGTTTGTGTGTTAGATGATACACAGTGTGTGTTGTTATGTTGCTGTAAGTTTGTGTGTTAGATGATACACAGTGTGTGTTGTTATGTTGATGTAAGTTTGTGTGTTAGATGATAAACAGTGTGTGTTGTTATGTTGATGTAAGTTTGTGTGTTAGATGATACACAGTGTGTGTTGTTATGTTGATGTAAGTTTGTGTGTTAGATGATAAACAGTGTGTGTTGTTATGTTGATGTAAGTTTGTGTGTTAGATGATACACAGTGTGTGTTGTTATGTTGATGTAAGTTTGTGTGTTAGATGATACACAGTGTGTGTTGTTATGTTGCTGTAAGTTTGTGTGTTAGATGATACACAGTGTGTGTTGTTATGTTGATGTAAGTTTGTGTGTTAGATGATAAACAGTGTGTGTTGTTATGTTGATGTAAGTTTGTGTGTTAGATGATAAACAGTGTGTGTTGTTATGTTGCTGTAAGTTTGTGTGTTAGATGATAAACAGTGTGTGTTGTTATGTTGATGTAAGTTTGTGTATTAGATGATAAACAGTGTGTGTTGTTATGTTGATGTAAGTTTGTGTGTTAGATGATAAACAGTGTGTGTTGTTATGTTGATGTAAGTTTGTGTGTTAGATGATAAACAGTGTGCGTTGTTATGTTGATGTAAGTTTGTGTGTTAGATGATAAACAGTGTGTGTTGTTATGTTGATGTAAGTTTGTGTGTTAGATGATAAACAGTGTGTGTTGTTATGTTGCTGTAAGTTTGTGTGTTAGATGATAAACAGTGTGCGTTGTTATGTTGATGTAAGTTTGTGTGTTAGATGATAAACAGTGTGTGTTGTTATGTTGATGTAAGTGTGTGTGTTAGATGATACACAGTGTGTGTTGTTATGTTGCTGTAAGTTTGTGTGTTAGATGATAAACAGTGTGTGTTGTTATGTTGCTGTAAGTTTGTGTGTTAGATGATACACAGTGTGTGTTGTTATGTTGATGTAAGTTTGTGTGTTAGATGATACACAGTGTGTGTTGTTATGTTGATGTAAGTGTGTGTGTTAGATGATACACAGTGTGTGTTGTTATGTTGCTGTAAGTTTGTGTGTTAGATGATACACAGTGTGTGTTGTTATGTTGCTGTAAGTTTGTGTGTTAGATGATAAACAGTGTGTGTTGTTATGTTGATGTAAGTGTGTGTGTTAGATGATAAACAGTGTGTGTTGTTATGTTGATGTAAGTGTGTGTGTTAGATGATAAACAGTGTGTGTTGTTATGTTGATGTAAGTTTGTGTGTTAGATGATACACAGTGTGTGTTGTTATGTTGATGTAAGTTTGTGTGTTAGATGATACACAGTGTGTGTTGTTATGTTGATGTAAGTTTGTGTGTTAGATGATACACAGTGTGTGTTGTTATGTTGATGTAAGTTTGTGTGTTAGATGATACACAGTGTGTGTTGTTATGTTGCTGTAAGTTTGTGTGTTAGATGATACACAGTGTGTGTTGTTATGTTGCTGTAAGTTTGTGTGTTAGATGATAAACAGTGTGTGTTGTTATGTTGATGTAAGTTTGTGTGTTAGATGATAAACAGTGTGTGTTGTTATGTTGATGTAAGTGTGTGTGTTAGATGATAAACAGTGTGTGTTGTTATGTTGATGTAAGTGTGTGTGTTAGATGATAAACAGTGTGTGTTGTTATGTTGATGTAAGTTTGTGTGTTAGATGATACACAGTGTGTGTTGTTATGTTGATGTAAGTTTGTGTGTTAGATGATAAACAGTGTGTGTTGTTATGTTGATGTAAGTTTGTGTGTTAGATGATAAACAGTGTGTGTTGTTATGTTGATGTAAGTGTGTGTGTTAGATGATAAACAGTGTGTGTTGTTATGTTGATGTAAGTGTGTGTGTTAGATGATAAACAGTGTGTGTTGTTATGTTGATGTAAGTGTGTGTGTTAGATGATACACAGTGTGTGTTGTTATGTTGTTGTAAGTTTGTGTGTTAGATGATACACAGTGTGTGTTGTTATGTTGATGTAAGTGTGTGTGTTAGATGATAAACAGTGTGTGTTGTTATGTTGATGTAAGTGTGTGTGTTAGATGATACACAGTGTGTGTTGTTATGTTGATGTAAGTTTGTGTGTTAGATGATACACAGTGTGTGTTGTTATGTTGATGTAAGTTTGTGTGTTAGATGATACGCAGTGTGTGTTGTTATGTTGCTGTAAGTTTGTGTGTTAGATGATAAACAGTGTGTGTTGTTATGTTGCTGTAAGTTTGTGTGTTAGATGATAAACAGTGTGTGTTGTTATGTTGATGTAAGTTTGTGTGTTAGATGATACACAGTGTGTGTTGTTATGTTGATGTAAGTTTGTGTGTTAGATGATAAACAGTGTGTGTTGTTATGTTGATGTAAGTTTGTGTGTTAGATGATAAACAGTGTGTGTTGTTATGTTGCTGTAAGTTTGTGTGTTAGATGATAAACAGTGTGTGTTGTTATGTTGATGTAAGTTTGTGTGTTAGATGATACACAGTGTGTGTTGTTATGTTGATGTAAGTTTGTGTGTTAGATGATAAACAGTGTGTGTTGTTATGTTGATGTAAGTTTGTGTGTTAGATGATACACAGTGTGTGTTGTTATGTTGCTGTAAGTTTGTGTGTTAGATGATACACAGTGTGTGTTGTTATGTTGATGTAAGTTTGTGTGTTAGATGATAAACAGTGTGTGTTGTTATGTTGATGTAAGTTTGTGTGTTAGATGATACACAGTGTGTGTTGTTATGTTTCTGTAAGTTTGTGTGTTAGATGATACACAGTGTGTGTTGTTATGTTGCTGTAAGTTTGTGTGTTAGATGATACACAGTGTGTGTTGTTATGTTGCTGTAAGTTTGTGTGTTAGATGATACACAGTGTGTGTTGTTATGTTGATGTAAGTTTGTGTGTTAGATGATACACAGTGTGTGTTGTTATGTTGATGTAAGTTTGTGTGTTAGATGATACACAGTGTGTGTTGTTATGTTGCTGTAAGTTTGCGTGTTAGATGATAAACAGTGTGTGTTGTTATGTTGCTGTAAGTTTGTGTGTTAGATGATACACAGTGTGTGTTGTTATGTTGCTGTAAGTTTGTGTGTTAGATGATACACAGTGTGTGTTGTTATGTTGCTGTAAGTTTGTGTGTTAGATGATACACAGTGTGTGTTGTTATGTTGATGTAAGTTTGTGTGTTAGATGATACACAGTGTGTGTTGTTATGTTGCTGTAAGTTTGTGTGTTAGATGATACACAGTGTGTGTTGTTATGTTGCTGTAAGTTTGTGTGTTAGATGATACACAGTGTGTGTTGTTATGTTGATGTAAGTTTGTGTGTTAGATGATACACAGTGTGTGTTGTTATGTTGATGTAAGTTTGTGTGTTAGATGATACACAGTGTGTGTTGTTATGTTGCTGTAAGTTTGTGTGTTAGATGATACACAGTGTGTGTTGTTATGTTGCTGTAAGTTTGTGTGTTAGATGATACACAGTGTGTGTTGTTATGTTGCTGTAAGTTTGTGTGTTAGATGATACACAGTGTGTGTTGTTATGTTGCTGTAAGTTTGTGTGTTAGATGATACACAGTGTGTGTTGTTATGTTGATGTAAGTTTGTGTGTTAGATGATACACAGTGTGTGTTGTTATGTTGATGTAAGTTTGTGTGTTAGATGATAAACAGTGTGTGTTGTTATGTTGATGTAAGTTTGTGTGTTAGATGATACACAGTGTGTGTTGTTATGTTGCTGTAAGTTTGTGTGTTAGATGATACACAGTGTGTGTTGTTATGATGTGACATCTGTTTACAGGTTTAAGACAGAAGCTGCTGTGTGATCCAGAGCAGAAGTATAAATATTAGATGAAACAAACACTTCTTTATGGATGTATACAGTAATAGTTCAGGATGAGTTTAAAGTGAAAGTGTTTTAGAAAGAAATGATTTAAGATGATAATAAAAGCAGAGAGTTTCAGTCTGATCTTCTGTTGAGAGTTCCAGAAGAGAACTGTGACTGTATGAGTGTTAAAGTCAAACTTCTGCTCATCTGAATCATCTCATCTCATGTTTTTCATCTTCATTCACACCAGCTGATCCTCATTCTTCATTTCTTTACACTTGTGTTCTTTCTCTCTGACTGTGAGTGACACTAAAAGTTGTAGTTTAACACACTGTTCTCTTGTTCTTTCTCTCTCAGACTGATGAACTGTGATCTGACAGAGAAAAGTTGTTCAGCACTGGTCTCAGTTCTCACATCAAACTCCTCAAGTCTGACAGAACTGAACCTGAGTTACAATAATCTTCAGGATTCAGGAGTGAAGCTGATCTCTGATGGACTGAAGAATCCAAACTGTAAACTCAAGACATTACAGTAAGTGAAACTATCATATTTTTTTGCACATTTGAATGAAGAGACTCCAAGTGATATCTGAATATTTACAGTAGATGAAAAACTGGAATATTCTGGGATAGGATTGTGGATAAATGAATAGAACTGAACATTCTTTAATCAGAATAATAATTCAATCTAGGATCTAGTGTATGTTCTTGTGTAATAACAGAAATGTGACAGAAGAAACAGCGTCACAGCATCATGATAGCAGAAGAATCTTAAATATAATTCTGTTAGTTTTAGACTGTTTTCTACCTCTTGAAACAGAGACCAAAGAACACAACACACTTCCATCGGTTCAGACGCGAATGTCGAGTGTTGACACGCCACACGCGTGTAGTTTCACGCTTGTACATTTAAGTTCATTTGCGTCCAACGTGTCATTCACTTAGGGAGGAGGGGCTTCTGTCAGGGGGAGGGGCTTCTGTCAGGGGGAGGGGCTTATGTCAGGGGGTAGGGGCTTCTGTCAGGGGGAGGGGCTTCTGTCAGGTGAGGGGCTTCTGTCAGGGGGAGGGGCTTCTGTCAGGGGGAGGGGCTTCTGTCAGGTGAGGGGCTTCTGTCAGGGGAGGGGCTTCTGTCAGGGGGAGGGGCTTCTGTCAGGGGGAGGGGCTTCTGTCAGGGGGAGGGGCTTCTGTCAGGTGACGGGCTTCTGTCAGGGGAGGGGCTTCTGTCAGGGGGAGGGGCTTCTGTCGGGGGAGGGGCTTCTGTCAGGGGGAGGGGCTTCTGTCAGGGGGGAGGGGCTTCTGTCAGGGGGAGGGGCTTCTGTCAGGTGAGGGGCTTCTGTCAGGGGGAGGGGCTTCTGTCAGGAGGAGGGGCTTCTGTCAGGTGAGGGGCTTCTGTCAGGGGGAGGGGCTTCTGTCAGGAGGAGGGGCTTCTGTCAGGTGGAGGGGCTTCTGTCAGGGGGAGGGGCTTCTGTCAGGGGGAGGGGCTTCTGTCAGGTGAACTCATCAAAATATCAGAGTAAAAGTCATGTATTGTAAAATAAAGTGATCAAACTTCATGTGACGTCTTTATTTATACTCTCAATGTGTGTATAGAGCTCAAATTGAGAGAAGAGATTTTTTTTCTTCACTAAATTTCTTCCAGTAAATATCACTTTTATTGTTAAAGTATCATAAAAGTATAATAAAAGTATAATAAAAGTATAATAAAAGTATAATAAGAGTGTAATGTGGATTTATAAAGCTCTGTGTTTCCACATAAAGCCCTGAATACTCTCTCCTCCATGTTTGTTTGAGATAAAGAAAGCTTCTGATTGGTTAAATTTCGCCAAAGTTCAATTTTTCAACTCACGCGATTCGCGTCCAACAAGCGGCAGGAAATCTCCTCGAGTCTATTCGCGTCTCTGCATTGAGTTAACATGTAAATCTCTCGCGTCTGACGCGTCTCTGCATTGAGTTAACATGTAAATCTCTCGCGTCTGACGCTCTATTCACGTCTGCTGTGAACGCAGCATTACAGATTGTGTTTTATGTTTTCGTCTTATGTTGTGCTTCTATCAGATAGTTTGACCGACTTCTGTCATCAGATGAATTTTATTGTTCATTCTTCATTTCTTTACACTTGTTGTCACGTTGTGGTGAAGAAGAACCCAAATGCAGGCACGTGAAACAGGATCAGGGTGAACGAACACGACTTTAATGAACACGACTTTAACGAACATGACTTTAATGAACACGACTTTAATGAACACGGCTTTAATGAACACGACTTTAATGAACACGACTTTAACGAACACGACTTTAATGAACACGACTTTAACGAACACGACTTTAATGAACACGACTTTAATGAACACGACTTTAACGAACACGACTTTAATGAACACGACTTTAATGAACACGACTTTAATGAACACGACTTTAATGAACACGACTTTAACGAACACGACTTTAATGAACACGGCTTTAATGAACACGACTTTAATGAACACGACTTTAACGAACACGACTTTAATGAACACGACTTTAATGAACACGACTTTAATGAACACGACTTTAACGAACACGACTTTAATGAACACGGCTTTAATGAACACGACTTTAATGAACACGACTTTAACGAACACGACTTTAATGAACACGACTTTAACGAACACGACTTTAATGAACACGACTTTAATGAACACGACTTTAATGAACACGACTTTAATGAACACGACTTTAACGAACACGACTTTAATGAACACGACTTTAATGAACACGACTTTAACGAACACGACTTTAACGAACACGACTTTAACGAACACGACTTTAACGAACACGACTTTAATGAACACGACTTTAATGAACACAAAACTAAAACTAGAAATAACAAAACTGGGACAGGAAACAACTAGACATGAAATTCACAATGACACGAGTAACACAATAACACAAGGAACAAGTGTATCACGGGTAAACGAGTGTAATGACACCACACAGGACAGCAAACACAAGGGCTTTATATAGGGAACATAACAAGGGATAAAGACATGAGGGCAGGTGTGGGGAATGAAACAATGATGGGAAGATAGACAGGATAACAAGGGGGCGGGGTCAAGAGATGAGACAAGAGAGCACATGGCATGTCATAACAAACAATACCATGTGTCTCACACACAGAACACAGATCTGCCATGATTCTGCCAACATCAGGATAAACATGAACAAGAGAGGCAGAATCATGACACTTGTGTTCTTTCTCTCTGACTGTGAGTGACACTAAAAGTTGTAGTTTAACACACTGTTCTCTTGTTCTTTCTCTCTCAGTCTGTGGAGGTGTAAACTAACAGAGAAAAGTTGTTCAGCACTGGTCTCAGTTCTCACATCAAACTCCTCAAGTCTGACAGAACTGAACCTGAGTTACAATAATCTTCAGGATTCAGGAGTGAAGCTGATCTCTGATGGACTGAAGAATCCAAACTGTAAACTCAAGACATTACAGTAAGAAAATCCTTAAAGTATTAAGATTAAATATAAGAGTTATATAAAAGTTCATGAGAATCATGTTCATATAATGTTATTCATCATGATAAATAGATAAATAATCTTTATATGTTATCTCAGTATGTTTATTTTATGACTCTATATGTTCTGTTGATAATAATCACACGCATCTCATTATAATTCATGACTTTATTTGCTGTAAGTGTCAGGAGCCTTCTCGTTTGGCTCTTGGCGAAGGCGGTCGCATCTTTTCCCTCTCCTCTCCCTTATCTCTCCTAACTGCTTGCTTTGTCTTGTAACTCTGTCCTGAGACTCTCTTTGCCCTGCTCTCGAAACAGAAAAGGAATAATGGATTTGATTAGCTGGTCTCTGAGCGCAATTGACACCCTCTTCTCGACGAGAAGCCGGGGTTCGGGGGAACCCAGTTGTCCTGAAGGAACATTTGCAGCTGGATACATGATGGACGGGTGGGAGAATTGGCGCATAGTGTGCCTGGCGACAGTTTCCCTGGAGGATGTTGAAGATATCTACATATTAGGAGCTGTGGTAGCAGGGATTCTACTGATTGGACTAGGTGGGACCCTGTGGAACCGACGAGTGATAAAAGCGGTCAATGATCAAAGCCCCAGCAAGTTGACCGGATGGATTGAGACTGAGATGGGCAAAGCTGCTAGTACTCATGCTGCGGCAATGGATCGGAAATTGGAAAACATCACGGTGGTCTTAGACCGAAAACTGGAAAACAACGAAGCGGCTATAGTGGCCATAGACCGCAAAATGGAAAACAACGGGGTGGCTATGGACCGGAAAATGGAAAACATCGACCGCAAAATGGAAAACATCTTGAAGAAACTAGCAACTTTGCAAAGGAATTTGGCTGAAATGGCGACCAGTGATGGACATTAGATAACTGCGAAAACTAGCAGATATCGTCCCAAATTTTAAGAAGAAATAATTTGTTTTCGGCGTCAACCCTTTCAGACAGCCTTGGCCAAGGCCTGTGCTGAAGATAAGCAACCCCCACGAGAACAAGATAATGAGACTCTCTGATTTCCTCTACCCATTCCAAGGACTTTACCTCTACCCCCATCCCACGCCTTCGCATGCTTATCTCCTCTGGTGTGGGCAGGCGGGTCTGGATCCAGCGCTGTACTCCGTAGCTGCAGGGGCAGATGGCTGTTGCCCACATTGGACACCTCAATTCCCTGTCCCCTCCCGATTGCAATGTAATGTCCAGTTTATGTGCTTAATGCAAGGGCTTTTTTGTCTCCCAGGTCTCACACTGCCCTAATGTAGGACAGTCTGAGAGGGGTTCTTTTTTTGAGCCAACTTTCCTTGTGTATCATGTTGTTCCTTTTTCTCTGTACTACCTCTCGGATCTGTCTTCCCTTGAATGTGATATATGTGTTTATGGTCCGAGGGGTGCCATTTCACGGCATGTAACAGTGTCTGTGACAAATAAAAGATTGAATGATTGATTGAGTTTTTCTTCTCTCTTCAGTTTGTTTGGATGCAGTTTTGGAGATGAAGGTTTTGTTGCTCTGGCTTCAGCTCTGAGATCAAACACAAAGTCACATCTGACAGAACTGGATCTGAGATATAATAAAGCAGGAGATTCAGGAGTGAAGCAGATCTCAGATCTACTGAAGGATCCAAACTGTAAACTACAGAAACTACAGTGAGTTTATAATCATTCTTCATGACTTCTGATCTAGTGTTCTTTTACTCTGATACTGATGAAATGTGTTATTTCTAGCAATACTTCTAGATTATTCTCATGTGTCACTAAATGAATAAATGTAAATGTATAATGCTGATAAATATAAACATCATTCTGACATGATATCTGTTAATAATGACTGATGAGTGGATATTAATGTCTGATCTTTCTCTTCAATGTTTTACAGTATTGACTCTCAACTGTTAGAATAATCTACAAGAACTACAACACACAAAACCAACAACTGTATTCTGTCATAAACTACAAGATGTGTTTACTGTCTGCTACTGGACAAACAGCAGAACTCAACATGAGAAACATCTGTTAAACACACAAACATGTGTATGAATATCTGCATTAATGATGTTGTGTGTTGTGTGTTTGTGTTGTGACAGTCAGATGATGTTTGTAGATGTGATTTTAGTTCTGTCAGTTGTATCAGTGTTCTAAATGAATTCAACTATAACACAATGTCTACCCAAACCATTATCATATTCCTGCAATACCTGACAGTGAAGGTAAATGTAACAGCGCCACCTACAGAGCTGTTGTTTGTTACCACATGCTAGAAAAGTCACCTTTATTTATATAGCGCTTTAAACAAAATACATTTTTCAGCAGCTGAACAGCATTAATGAGTACCACTGTGTCCATAATGCACAATGATAGTTAAAGGCAGTTCATCATTGAATTCAGTGATGTCATCTCTTCAGATTAAATAGTGTCTGTAGATTCATTTTATATTCAGTGAAGTCATTTCTGATCAGATTAAATAGTGTCTGTAGATTCATTTTAAATTCAGTGAAGTCATTTCTGATCAGATTAAATAGTGTCTGTAGATTCATTTTAATTCAGTGATGTCATCTCTGTTCAGATCAAATAGTGTCTGTAGATTCATTTTATATTCAGTGAAGTCATTTCTGATCAGATTAAATAGTGTCTGTAGATTCATTTTAATTCAGTGATGTCATCTCTGTTCAGATCAAATAGTGTCTGTAGATTCATTTTATATTCAGTGAAGTCATCTCTGTTCAGATTAAATAGTGTCTGTAGATTCATTTTAATTCAGTGATGTCATCTCTGTTCAGATTAAATAGTGTCTGTAGATTCATTTTAATTCAGTGATGTCATCTCTGATCAGATTAAATAGTGTCTGTAGATTCATTTTAAATTCAGTGATGTCATCTCTGTTCAGATTAAATGGTGTCTGTAGATTCATTTTAAATTCAGTGATGTCATCTCTGATCAGATTAAATAGTGTCTGTAGATTCATTTTATATTCAGTGAAGTCATCTCTGTTCAGATTAAATAGTGTCTGTAGATTCATTTTATATTCAGTGAAGTCATCTCTGTTCAGATTAAATAGTGTCTGTAGATTCATTTTAATTCAGTGATGTCATCTCTGTTCAGATTAAATAGTGTCTGTAGATTCATTTTCAATTCAGTGATGTCATCTCTGATCAGATGAAATAGTGTCTGTAGATTCATTTTCAATTCAGTGATGTCATCTCTGATAAAATTAATATTCAGTGATGTCATCTCTGCTCAGATTAAATAGTGTCTGTAGATTAATTTTCAATTCAGTGACGTCATCTCTGATCAGATTAAATATTGTCTGTAGATTCATTTTCAATTCAGTGATGTCATCTCTGTTCATATTAAATAGTGTCTGTAGATTCATTTTCAATTCAGTGATGTCATCTCTGATCAGATTAATATTCAGTGATGTCATCTCAGATCAGATTAAATAGTGTCTGTAGATTCATTTTCAATTCAGTGATGTCATCTCTTATCAGATTAATATTCAGTGATGTCATCTCAGATCAGATTAAATAGTGTCTGTAGATTCATTTTCAATTCAGTGATGTCATCTCTGATCAGATTAATATTCAGTGATGTCATCTCAGATCAGATTAAATAGTGTCTGTAGATTCATTTTCAATTCAGTGATGTCATCTCTGATCAGATTAATATTCAGTGATGTCATCTCTGATCAGATTAATAGTGTCTGTAGATTCATTTTCAATTCAGTGACGTCATCTCCGATCAGATTAAATATTGTCTGTAGATTCATTTTCAGTTCAGTGATGTCATCTCTGATCAGATTAATTAGTGTCTGTAGATTCATTTTCAATTCAGTGATGTCATCTCTGATCAGATTAATTAGTGTCTGTAGATTCATTTTCAATTCAGTGACGTCATCTCAGATCAGATTAAATATTGTCTGTAGATTCATTTTCAATTCAGTGATGTCATCTCTGTTCAGATCAAATAGTGTCTTTAGATTAATTACAATTCAGTGATGTCATCTCTGTTCAGATTAAATAGTATCTTTAGATTAATTTTTAATTCAGTGATGTCATCTCTGTTCAGATTAAATAGTGTCTTTAGATTAATTTTAATTCAGTGATGTAATCTCTGTTCAGATTAAATAGTGTCTGTAGATTAATTTTATATTCAGTGATGTCATCTCTGA
Organism: Triplophysa yarkandensis; assembly: GCA_033220385.1. Taxonomy (NCBI): domain Eukaryota; kingdom Metazoa; phylum Chordata; class Actinopteri; order Cypriniformes; family Nemacheilidae; genus Triplophysa; species Triplophysa yarkandensis. The sequence continues at coordinate 4,053,932 of CM065671.1, read as the reverse complement.
TCAGATTAAATAGTGTCTGTAGATTCATTTTCAATTCAGTGATGTCATCTCTGATCAGATTAAATAGTGTCTGTAGATTCATTTTCAATTCAGTGATGTCATCTCTGTTCATATTAAATAGTGTCTGTAGATTCATTTTCAGTTCAGTGATGTCATCTCTGTTCAGATCAAATAGTGTCTGTAGATTCAATTTCAATTCAGTGATGTCATCTCTGATCATATTAAATAGTGTGTGTAGATTCATTTTCAATTCAGTGACGTCATCTCTGATCAGATTAAATATTGTCTGTAGATTCATTTTCAATTCAGTGATGTCATCTCTGATCATATTAAATAGTGTGTGTAGATTAATTTTCAATTCAGTGACGTCATCTCTGATCAGATTAAATATTGTCTGTAGATTAATTTTCAATTCAGTGACGTCATCTCTGATCAGATTAAATATTGTCTGTAGATTGATTTCAATTCAGTGATGTAATCTCTGAAAAGATTAATATTCAATGATGTCATCTCAGATCAGATTAAATATTGTCTGTAGATTCATTTTCAATTCAGTGATGTAATCTCTGAAAAGATTAATATTCAATGATGTCATCTCAGATCAGATTAAATATTGTCTGTAGATTCATTTTCAATTCAGTGATGTAATCTCTGAAAAGATTAATATTCAGTGATGTCATCTCAGATCAGATTAAATAGTGTCTGTAGATTCATTTTCAATTCAGTGACGTCATCTCCGATCAGATTAAATAGTGTCTGTAGGTTCATTTTATATTCAGTGATGTCATCTCTGATCAGATTAAATAGTGTCTGTAGATTCATTTTATATTCAGTGAAGTCATCTCTGTTCAGATTAAATAGTGTCTGTAGATTCATTTTCAATTCAGTGACGTCATCTCCGATCAGATTAAATAGTGTCTGTAGGTTCATTTTATATTCAGTGATGTCATCTCTGATCAGATTAAATAGTGTCTGTAGATTCATTTTATATTCAGTGATGTCATCTCTGATCAGATTAAATAGTGTCTGTAGATTCATTTTCAATTCAGTGATGTCATCTCTGTTCAGATTAAATAGTGTCTGTAGATTCATTTTATATTCAGTGATGTCATGTCTGATCAGATTAAATAGTGTCTGTAGGTTAATTTTCAAATATTCAATAATATTTCAAACGCACGCGCGCACACACACGCACGCACGCACGCACTAATTTCATGTCATAAAAGTACCACTGCTGTTGGAACATTTAAGTGTTGAATTGAATGAACTCACACTGAGGGATATATCTAAACATTATGTTCATTTACGGCCAGCTGTTATTAAAGAAAATGAAGCAAATATTCCCAGGTATCAACACAGCGTTATAATAAAAGAGAAACAAACCTTTAATGTTTCCGTTTTGATCACTTGCACTTCCTACAGACATTAAAACATTGTGTGAATTGTTAGCAGTATCGAACGCTGTGGGCATGCATGCGATACATCTCTTTACGTCACAACATATGAATGAAATCTGGTTAAACCTGAGGAAAAGCTCTTGAATCCTCCAGTTCCAGCGTTTGAGTTGAGACCTGTGAAGGATATAAATGCCCTCGCTGTGTTAATAAACTTGACATGAAAATATCGCGCTGTTATTACTCTTCACTCAAGAAAACAAGAGCTGGTATTTAAATGAATGGTATCACAGACAGTTTCCTTCATTCTCTGATGTTAATCTTGAGTACCTGTAGTGTTGAACCGCAATGGTTACTGAATATTTAGACATATAATCAGATGTTTAAAAGATTTACACTACATAAAGGTTATTTAGAACAGCTATACTGGGCAGTCAGTTATATCAGATCCAGAATGTGATTAAGAAAAATAAGTCTAAACAACATTCTGAGTGCAAAGACAAAGAAGTAAATATGCTAATAAGGAAAGATTAAGCAGATGTGGAGCACAGAGTCGGAACTAAACTGTAAAGAAAGACCCATCTCTCAGATCAGGTTCAGAGGAATAATCCAGGATTACAAGTTCAAGACTTTGTCCTTTTCAGAGATCAAATAAAGAGAAATGACCTACCAAAGGTGGAGCTGCAGGACACAACAGGGCTCTGTGAAAGGATTAACAAAGAAACATCTTAAAACGTTCATTAACAATCAGTAAAAAACACCCGCTGTAATGTACAAACTCCAGAGACACCTCGGCTTTCAGACAATTCAACCAAAGGAAAGTCTTAAGAGCCATTCACACAGGATTAGTATTATCTGAGGACCTCTAGTCATCTGTAATAATGGCAGAAGTTTCCGAGATCTTAATCCGCTGTGAATCCGAATCTCTGTGATTCGATTGGACGGTGTGGTTTGTGTTTCCTGTACATGAAGAATAGAGTCGGCGCTGGAGTGTTTGGGTGCCGGACATCACCGTTCACCATACAGCGATACAATGTACAGAAAGAGGAATAAAACACCGATGACTCGATGGAGATGGAGATGACGATATGGAGTGTACAGAATCAAGCTAGGGCTTCATAATAACTCAAGGTTAGGGTGTAGAGGAAGTCATATCAGGATATAAGTCAGTAAAAGCAGAGAATACAGCACAGGAGAGTCAAAGGTCACGTCACAAATGTCCAGATGATACCTGAAGTGTGTGAATAGGGTTTTATTTTATTTATAAGAGTAGAACCTTGTGTGGGTGTGTGAGTTATATTGATCTCGTTTGATTACCGACAGAGGTTTGGTCTGTTGATGACATCACAACAGATGAACATTACACTAAATCACATTATATATCACATGACCGTGTGTTGTAGTAAAGTTTATATCTTCTGATGTTTAGTGCGGATCGACATTAAAGCATCACTTCCTGTGTGTGACCTCTCATCTTAAAAGAGAGTCTTTGTTTTAAAGACGGTTGACCTTTGACCTCTTCCTCACATCAGGAGAATGTCCTCCATGTTTACCTGATTATCTTCCCAATCCTCCATAACAGATCCAGATGTGATGAGCTGAAAACACATGTCAATGTTAATAACTCGTCTTGTCAAACACTCACTGAAGTATTTCATCTTTTATTGAGGATTCACATTTCTGTGGAGCTCTTCATTAACTCCAGTAGCATTAGCATAAACATGAGTCTTAGCATCCTGTGAATCAGCTTTAATTTACTTCACAGAACTTCACGTGAATCTTAATTAAACACCAACATTATAATTGATATTAATATCACATATAAGAATAAAAGTCCATACATTGATAGGAGAGCTCGCAGGTGTGACCGGATGCACGTGGAGAAGCTTCAGGGAGAGAGAAAACCGTTAATGACGTCATTATGACGCACAGGGCGGGAAAAGTGTGTGTGTGCGATGAATCGACTCTTTAAATGACTCAAATGACTCGTTCTGAAGAACACTTGATAAAAGTCATAATTTACTACATGAACAACAAACAGACACATAGAGTTAGTGCTAGTCATATATTATACAATAAAAACATGTTTTGTGTCGTTAGAGATCATTTAGTGAGGAGAATTAAACTCAATTCGTTCTTATTCCTTCAGTCCTCAAACGATTCATTCAGTGAATCAATCACCAAAGCCAGAAAGTTTATAAACTTATATAATTACAGGCATAAATAAAATATAATAAACCTTTCTATAATGTATATGCAATTATTTATAGTATATGTGTGGGATCATTTAATTATATTTATTTGATTGATATATTTATTATACTAGAATATAAAGGTCTATAATACAAGTAATGTTGCTTGTGTGATCCAAAAAAAGCATTTTTAAATATTTCCCGTAACAAAAGTTATATAACTGTAAAAGATGTTTATTAACATTAACTGTTTAGAATTGAACGTGATCTGTTTATTTCTGTCAGATTTGTAAAACTGGTTGGTGGTCCCGGAGCCCGGTTTGAAATCTCCTGGTCTAAAACACAAATACACAATCAGACGTGATGTTTATAATGGGATGGATTCTAAAGATGTTATATTCTATACCAGAAACATGTTACAGACATCTTCTAGACGTTTATATGACGTGTGTCTCAGAGATGTATGCCAAAGAATGTCATGCAGGTGAAAACAGTCAAATATAAGCTGATTTTATTTCTATAACATGGACAAATAATGTATATTTCACAATTCTTACACATGGTTTGATGGAAAAACCTTGAGATCGTGTTGTCAAGCAAACTTCTCACACTTTTGGATGTTTTTACAGGATTTACACTTTGAATAAATCAGGAAATGCATTTACAATAAACAGGAAATCAGCGGTACTATTTTGAGATCCGGACATTTCAAACTCTAAAGAACGGGCTGATTTCAGTGGATGTGACAGAATATATTTATATAAATCATGTGTATGTATAAGTGAAATCCTCATGTCTGAGCTCCTTCAGGTGTTCACAGGTAACTGTAAAGCACATGCAGCGAGATCGGCGTAAGGTCGTGGCATTGCTCCCAGTTTGGCCCAGCACTTTTCCTTCGGATCGTAACGGTGAACCCAGGGAGTATCACGGGCCGAATCAGCCGAAGATCCTCCCAAAACATACAGCTGTCCATCCAGAGCGGCCGCAGCGGGTGAGAGATGTGGTCGGGGCAGCACGGGGAAAGACGTCCAGGAGTCATGAACGGGATCATAGCTTTCACACTGGAGCTGGTCTTCAAACCCCGATGGCATCGGCTGCAAGCCCCCGGCCACAACCAATCTGTGTCCTGTGACCAGCATCACGTGACCGGCCCGTCCGGCCCCTGCTGTCATGGGTGCACGCTTCGAGCAGCCGTGCACAGGGTCATAGAGCCACAAGCATGGATAACAGTGCAGACGTGAATCACAACCCCCTGATACAAACATCTCTCCGTTCAACACGGCCACGGCGTGACCGCAGAGAGACACGTCCAGAGGATGAGACAACCTGTGTGTTCATAGAAAAACACTCTTTTAGCTTTAATATTTACATCTGCAAATTGTCAGACTTTGACCCAAATCAAATTGATTTTCAGGTTTGAGATGGACCTCCAGGTGTTATCGTCAGGAGTGTAACACTCCACAGAGTCCAGACAGTTCATGTCATCTGAGTTACCACCCAGCACAAACACCTTTCCTCTGAAACACACAGCAGCAAAGTAATCTCTGGGACTGGACATGTCAGGAAGACGTTCCCATCGTCCATGAGCGGGATCAAATCTGCACACAAACATAGATATCTTTGGACTTACAGTATTAAGTTTGTTCGCCCTGAAACGTTTTCTTTATCATGGTGTGACTGTTGTATTGCTAGCTTTCTGCAATTCTGCTACTCTTAGAATAAGTTTCTATTATTGGGTCTCGGATGGTTTCAGATGGATGACACCCATCTGCCGACCACAAGTCCCTTTCAGAGAATGTATCACTGGTTGCATTTTATGACAGCTTTTCTTGCATTGAAGAGATCGTTCACTCAAAAATAAAAATCTCCCATCATTTACTCACCTTTGTAATCTGAATACATTTCTTTGATCGAAAGATATTTTGAAAAATGCCTGTAATCAAACTGTCTTTGTACCCCATTGACTGCTATAGTATAGTAGTAACAAAGACTTAATTATTTTGTTCTGTTAAACACAACATTTTTTTAATAATGTAGCACAGCAAATGTTCTGGGGAACTTTCAGATGCTGTTGTCGGTTATGGTGGTCAATGAGGTCCAAAAACTGTTTTGGCATTCAACAGGCATTCTACTGTGCATTAAACAATTTGTCATTTCAAACTTGTATTACTTTCTCTTGTATGCAGGACATGAAGGAGGTATTTTAAAAGTGTTGGTAACTGACCAGCAGTGACACGCATTCTCTTCATTTATATAAACTCAAACCAATCCTGATAAATGGGTGCCAGAGCTGTTCGGTTGATTACAAGCTACATTGCAAAAAATGATGACTACTTAGGGGATTAAATTTAGATTACTTTACATTTTTTGTGTGTGTTATGTATTAACCTGGGGAATCCATAACACTTTTCTTGTTATTTTTTTTATTTTAGTGCTCATATGAAGTATTTAGATCATATCAGACTTACTATACACAACCTCCTGGCCAGCAACCAGTCAGGCTTAAAGAAGGGACACTCAACAGAGATGGCGCTGCTGTGTTTGACACGGATAACCACTGCATTCTCCTTTCAACTCTCAAGGCGATGGGCGTCTCAGACAAGACTCTCACGGGTAGATCCTTCAGGGCATTGTGGGGAGGGGAAGTTTTGGAACTGTAATGTCTTGGCACAGGTGTACCTCAGGGCTCAGTTCTTGCTCATCTCAATCTACATGACAGCACTGGGATCTGTCATTCAAAAGTATGGCTTCTTCTATCACTGCTTGCAGACGACACGTAACTTCAACTTGAGTTTACCCTGAAGATCAGACGATTTCAGCCCGAGTCTCAACATGCCTAAGCGACATCTCCCTCTGGATGAAGCGGCATCACCTACAACTAAACCTTGCTAAACATTGTCATCCCTACCAATCAGAAGACCCGACTTCTTCAATCGTCACGACTTCTCTAGGATCATCAACCCTTGTGCCCTCGAGGACTGCTAGAAACGTAGTAGTAATCATCGATGATCAGCTTAATTTTACTTATCATGTGTCCACCACTGCCAGATCCTATAGGTTCATGGTCTACAATATCAGGAAGATCAGACCTTTTCTCACTGAACATGTTACACAAATCCTGGTTCAGGCTCTGGTCCTGTCCAGGCTGGACAACTGCAATGCTCTTGCTTGCTGGGCTCCCGATGTGAAAAAACCCAACCTCTGCAGATGAAACAGAATGCGGCGGCAAGAGTGGTGTTCAAGATGCCAAAAAGAACTCATGTCACACCTCTCTTCATTAAACTACTTTGGCTTACGATAGCAGCTCACATTAAATAAATCTCTCCTTATCGCCTACAGGACCACCACAGGTTCAACACCCAGCTATCTTCACTTGCTGATTGGAAAGTATATGCCCTCCAGATATCTGTGCTCAGCTAACGAGCAACATCTTGTGGTGCCATCTCAAAAAGGTAAGAAATCGCTTTCTCGCACCTTCTCTGCATATGTAACTCTGTAACCTTCTTGTAGCACTTGTTAACCTATTGTTGTCTCTGTTATTTAGCTGTAAGTCGCTTTGGATAAAAGCGTCTGCTAAATGCCTAATTTTAAATGTCTAAATATCTGCACTAAACAATCCACTTAGTTTGCATTGTTACATTATATATAATAATATTAGTTCTACTCAATAGGGCAAACTGTTTTTGAACAATACATAGTAAACATAAATGGTGATCAACAGTGTTAAAGTTACCATAAAGGTGTCATTTACATTTATTTATTTGGCAGATGCTCAGATATAAAGAGACTTATAAGTATTATGCAGTGTACATCTATCCCTTCAGAGTAAACAGGGGTAAGATGTCTTACTCAAGAACACATCAGTCATTTTCTGCTGACACTGAGATCCAAACCTTACAAGTCCAACTCTCTAACCACCAGACTACTACTGACCTCTAAAGTTATATGTAATGTAATCCTTAACTATAAAAATGTGACGGTACTTTCCGTCTTTTTAATCTGATAATGTAATTTGGATTACAAGTAATCAGTTACAACCCAGCTGTAGGTGTACCGAGCACTTTAAAGCAGTGAATTATTCTGTGAGCTCACCTCAATGCACTCTTCAGTATGTCCAGGGCACCATAATACTTCCTGCCGCCCAAGATGTACAGTGTGTTATTGAGGACACACACACTGTGGCGAAAGCGCGGAGACTCGTGCAGGGAGGTCAAAGGTTTCCATTCAATGGTACGGATGAGTCCTTCTCCACGCACAAAGCGATGGGCAAACCACAAGTGCATGTTTGGCTCCCGGCGCTCAAAATTCTCATTCACAGAGTCTCCACCAACAAGCACCAAAACCTAATGCAGATTTAAGAAACAACTTTATTTCACCTGGATTTGAGTACAATAATTTGTGTTCTCTTGTGAATTATATTTATGTAATAATGATCTTTTCCAGTAAGTTGTACCTGGTTTGGAGTGCGTGGCTTGAACTCTTTTCTTTGATCACAATGCAGGAGATTATTCACAAGTTCCAGAGCTTTTTGCCCTCCTGAACTCATGACTAGCAGTTTACAGTTCTGTACCTGGAAAAGATGAAGAAAAAGACTTTATGAAAAGAAATTTGAAGAGTATATAACTGATGTCAGTACAGGTTCTCTTCTGTACTTCCTGAACCTCGTCCGGTCTCATGAGAGGAAAGCGAACATTCTGCATCAGTCGTGAGAGATGAGACAGTCTCTGGTCTTTATCTTCCTCGATCCAGTTGACCACTGCTCTGAACACATCCAGCTGTCAAAAGAGAGAGAATGTGTCCGCCCCCAATGCAATCCTATCATGTGTTTGAGCCTTTTACCATGTGCAAACACTTTCGAAATATTATGAGTTGTTTCCATGTTTGTGGGATTTGTTTTTTGATCTTACCTCACTATCTGCATTCAGCGTATCTCTCTCCAGCAGACGCTGCAGCTGGACACATGGCAGATCCCTGAACTTCTCATCCTGGGCCACCTTCTGAAAGTGAGCTAAAACATACTCCTCTGCCCTTCTACCCAAATCCTCCAGCCCATGGGCTTCAGCCAAAGCCAAAACGTCCAGGCAGGATGTCTCATCCATGTTATCCTGTAGGAAACTTAAACACAGAGACAGAGCCCCCTCCAGCTGAAACTGTGAAGCAGCTTCTGTCAGATCCCACACATTCCAGACGCTCAGATTCAGTCGGCCGGAATAAATAAAGTTCAGCAGGTGGCGCAGTATCCAGGACTCCACGCCGCGCAGTAACACCACATCCTCACGGGATTCACGTAACCCTCCACAGAAAAGAGCTCGAAAGTATTCCGCACCTGCCGCTAATATGACACGATGGGCTAGAGGAAAGAATTAAATATGAAATATATACCATGAGTGAACACTTTGGTGCCCCAAACTTTACTTCTCGGGACAAAATAGCAAAGCGGTAAAAAAGGGTATCCTACCACATTTTTTGGGACGCCTCTGTTGGGAAAACTAGCAAAGTCTCCTTTTAAGCCTTTTTGTATATGATATTGTAAAATAACTTTATAATTCATGAAGACCCTGAGATGTCATAGTTACCAGGGAAACGGTCTCCACTGTCTGTTTGTATGATGACATCACAGCCAACATTTTCTTCCCACAGTGTTTGTATAAGCTGCAGACTTCTTTCTTTCTCTCTGCTCCCACTGATCAGATCATCTCCATCAAACAGATGCTCCAGTCTATCAGCTTCCAGCTCTCTACAGGCCTCCAGAACTTCATCTCTTTCTCTTCTGTCCACTTCTCCACTGTAGCTGAAGGCCAGTACAGTTTTCAGTCCGACAAGAGTCATCCGTCCATCATCCAGTTCCACTTGCATAATCCCCGCCTCTCCAGACCACAGCCAAACCTCCGCCTTGTGACTGACAGCTGCGAGCACAAGTCGATGAGCTCTGTGGGAGTCACCTAGGAGGTTTAAACTGCAGTCCAGTAAAAGCCCCTTCTCCTTGAGTCTTCGTAGTGAGGCGAAGAGGGCGTCGCAATGTGTGGAAAGCACAAAGGGGCGGAGCTCTGAGTCAAGGTGGAGTTCGGGAAGGGACAAAGCTGAAGTCGGAGGAGTTGGAGAGGTGATTGATGTTTTTAGACTCGAGGATGTTATGCTTGCGGTCTGTTCTCTTCTTTCTTCACCTGCACATCTGCCTTTTGAAGAAGGTCCAGAGTGAAGATGGAGAACTGTATCTGCCACCTTTCTCTCAGATTTACCTCTGGTTTTGAATTGAGACATTGGAAACCTTTCAAAAGGGTGAATTTACTCAGTTAATGAACAAATTATCATTTAAATAGATAAAGAAATAAATAGAACATGTAGATTGGTTTTCAGATCTATCAATGCCAAAAGAGCAAACCCACTGTCATTTCACAAATAGATGATATAAAAATGACTTCGCGGTCAGCTGGAGTGACTTAAGGGTCAGAAAGACAGAGTGACATCAGTGACATCAACCCTGTTCTATTATTACTGAGTCACATGATGTAGTTTTAAAGGACGGGTATCACACTGTTTCATGCATTATACTATACTTTAGACTGTTAAACATGTTGAGATGTCATTGTTAATGTGATCCTGTATTTCTGTACTCAAGACACTCCAACCGTACAGTCACACAAGTTATTTTTAAATCTTCAACTTTTTACCGGTAGAATGTTACTGGTTATTTATCGGCCTATTAAATCCGCCCACACAGCAATCAGAAAGTGCGGAGGGCCACGAGCATCAGAATGTACGTTCCAGCTCGGCTTTTCCAGGAAACAGTTGTAAATCTGCATTAATCTATTGTGTGTGTGTTAAATGTATTATTTTTAACTAAAGCTAATGAGTGGTAAATGCAGATTTTAGTGTATGCCATATCTACATTCTCTGATATGTTGTGGTCACAACATATGTTTGTTGATACGTTTGACATTTATTATCACAAACAGGTCAGGGATGGCAGTGCCCACATAGAGTTCCTCAGAGATGATGTTTTTCTGTTTTCTGTTTCAAAACTCATAAACAAGTTGGCATTTTGGCACTTGTTGTTCCATTACAACAAAGTCAAAGTGTTTTTTGTCGTGGAAGCATGTTGAGCATTTCTGGGGTCAGGTTCAAGGATCAAAATGCCCGATTTCAGATAACTGAATTAATTGGTTTTGGTTGAATCTCTATTTCTAAATGGGTTTCCAAGCTGAAGGCCTCAAGGGATTATACGAAGTACTCAAATCTGTTTACTACAAAACGCACCTTTTGAAACCTCTTCAAAAATGACACAGAACTTATAAGGTGATGTCAAATTATGAGAGAACCACTGTTACAACTTACCCCATGCACTACCGGGGTAGATTCTTACATTTCTGGGTCAGTCGTGTTAAGAGAGTGGGACTTGTATTCGAATCCTACTGTTTGCAGACAATGACTGAAGTGCCCTTGAGCAAGACATCTTACCCCCATGTCCTCGGCAGTGAAAATTGGCAACTGCATAATACTTGTAAGACGCTTTAAATAATATATTAAAATATAATACGTACTGGGATTATTTGTAACAGTTTGTCAAAAGAAAAAGAAAACATAGGCTGCACTATGCTTGAAAGTCTGAACAAGTCCTACATAAAATATAGTTTAGCTAGAAAAACGTTTACAAAATATCTTGTTTTGTCTCTAAAATTTCCGTTTGATTATTTCTAGCCTTGATAACTATCCATGTGTGTTTGTGAGAGAGTGGGTACACACAGAAATCATCAGTAAGATTCCTATTTTATTCTTGACTGCTGGTGTTGAAAGTAAAAGATAAGACTTGCGGCAGTGTTTGGGACAATCAGGAGAGGATTGATGGCCCATGATGGAAGAGCATTTCAGCAAAATGTGGAATTTCAATAGTTTAATCTAGAGAGCACAAGGTCTTGGACAAGCAGTTGAGTAGCGTGCACAGTAAGGTAAGGCCTTATCTTCGGTACGTTGTAAAGGGCGAAGCAGCACGTTCGCAATGTCTTGGCAATGTTTTCTTAGAACGACAGCTGGTCATCAAAGATGACACCAAGGTTGCTGGCAGACATGAAGTAATGGTTAAGGTGTCAATATGAATGGATTGACTGTGTTGCCCCGATGGACATACTGAAAAAGACATTGTAATAACCATACCTAGTGTCCTCTACGTGTTATAAAACATCATCAAGTTTATCATTTATGCTTCAAAATGAGCAAATACTATGTGAATCTGTAAAGATGATTTTGATAGACCGAACATGTAAGTATGATAAAAGTTTGTCAACTACAGAGCTTATCTTCCAAAAGTCAATGGGAAAATTGGTTTAGGGAACCACTCATTTCTGGGTTATCCTAAAAAAACAAGATACATTATTTATGCCAAAAAATAAAGGAGAAAAGGTAGCTTTCCTCTCAGGCATTCTTTTATGAGCAGTGAACTTCCATTATTAACCCAATCACCGGCGACACAAACATTCTGACATTCTTAAACATGAGAAAAGACTTTATAAAACTCCCTTGATTATACTTTAACCTTCTCTTTAACTTACCTTTATTTCTATGGTGAGTATCCAGGAAGCTTGTCTTTGAAAGCCCTGCCGTCTGTGAACGTGTTCCAACAGTTGCTTTCCTGAAATCAGTTGAAAACAAGTAATTTTTATTGTGCTTTTGGGGCTCTTCACATGATCTCAGCTATATTAAAATTAGACAGCCCCTTCTGTGCTTTTGTATCAAGATGTGTTTGTAACCAGCAGACTAATAATAGACTTTGGTCACGACTCTCACAGTGTTATCATGACAGAGATCATGCATGTGACCTGAGTGACATTATATCTACTGTAAGCAGTATCAAACCACTGAAAGTACTTTCTTGAAAGTGCAGACAGATGTGTGATGTTTAAGATTTGTCACTAAAAATGTCATAGAACATAAAAACTATTGAAATAAATACATAAAATACATATTTCATTTGCATCGAAAATTGAAAAACAACACACTTGAGGGTATTTAAGAGACGTTTAACACAAAATGTTTGTTACTTAATTTAATGGATATATATTATATGGTAGCCCATAAAAAGATGTAAAGATATAATAAACATTAGCTGCAAAGCATTAATGATGGACCCTTGCACTACTGTGACTGCACCAGATACAACACACTCTTCTTTGCTTGTAACCTTTCCACCCAACCTGAGTGCACTCTCTCCTTGTAGATTAGATACATGGTTACTAGTTATCTTTCCTGTGGTTGTCTACAAGAGATGACGTAGGAGGTCTAGGGGAATTTTTGGCGGAACACGGAAGTAAGCAGGTTGGTTGTTTTATGCATGTGAATAAAGGAGACCTCAGCTCGACACAAAGTGTCAATTAATCTGTATAAAACGCATCTACATGATGTCAGAAGTGTGCCTGTAGCAACGATGGCACCAGCATGAAGAGCCTGACCCCCCCTCTAAACAAGAAGGACATCATCAGGGAGCAAGACTCCGTCAGGGAATAATGCGCCGTTTGTGAAGAACAACAGGGCAAAGGTTCATTTTTAAACAAGATCCTTTAATGTAGATGTCACCCAGCACAACCCTTATTTGCTTAAACTCATCTGCGATGAGAGTAATTGCATTAATGGGGTCTGCAGAACAGCCTCAGTCAGCACCCGTCCACTTCCAGCCGTGAGTATGGCACGGGACTCCCGCGCTTGTGCTGGGGACCTCGGGGAACTCCAGAGACCCCGCAGACTCTGCGCAGCAAGAATAAGGACTAAACCAATTGTGTGATTTATTTTATTTAAATGAGCACACAAGCAATAAAGTTATTTACCAGGTTCCCCTGTATCAGCACATGTTTCTCTCTCTCTCAGACACAATGCCACACACACAGGTGTCTCTCTCTCTCAGACACAATGCCACACACACTGGTGTCTCTCTCTCTCAGACACAATGCCACACACACAGGTGTCTCTCTCTCTCAGACACAATGCCACACACACTGGTGTCTCTCTCTCTCAGACACAATGCCACACACACAGGTGTCTCTCTCTCTCAGACACAATGCCACACACACAGGTGTCTCTCTCTCTCAGACACAATGCCACACACACAGGTGTCTCTCTCTCTCAGACACAATGCCACACACACAGGTGTCTCTCTCTCTCAGACACAATGCCACACACACAGGTGTCTCTCTCTCTCAGACACAATGCCACACACACAGGTGTCTCTCTCTCTCAGACACAATGCCACACACACAGGTGTCTCTCTCTCTCAGACACAATGCCACACACACATGTGTCTCCCTCCCTCTTAGACACAATGCCACACACACAGGTGTCTCTCTCTCTCAGACACAATGCCACACACACTGGTGTCTCTCTCTCTCAGACACAATGCCACACACTGGTGTCTCTCTCTCTCAGACACAATGCCACACACACTGGGTTGGCAGAGAATCGGGGGCACCTTTGCCCTCACCAGTCGCCCACACATTCTATCGGTAAGAGACAAACCGTTTCTTTGTCCCCATATTAAGATCGGAACACTTCTCTTTTATATCTGGATCGGTTCTGTTTACCGCATCAGTGATGTCTTCACACTCTGAATATTATTTTTATTAGTAATTCCATCAAATAAAATAACCTTCCTTTCATCCACCTCACTCACAAGAATCTCTAGTTCTGCATTGATAGTTCCGTCTTTTTAATATGCATGGCCAATGAGGTCATTTGCATTGTCTATATATGGTTAAATGTGGGCGGATAGAGGGCGGTACATGAGATTTTTTGCGTGCGCAAATTATCAGGTAGGTTGTGATTTATAAAGTGAAAATTGCGTGCAGGTGTGCGTACGCATGCTTTTATAAAACTGAATATTTTTTTGCGTACGCTCTTTTTGGCATTTGTGCGTACGTAGAGTTTTAGTAAGGATCCTACGCACACTTTTATAAATGAGGCCCCCAGGACAAGGTCCACCTCAGCCAAACAGAGCACCACACACCACACGCAGGGGAGGACAGACACACAGAATAAGTGAACTTGATGCACAGATTGCAGATGAACCAGCAGAATGTTTTTACTGTGAAAGTGTAGAGGTACCAACTGATAGAGGAGAGCAATTTACCGTCCTGTCCACTTCCAACACAGGAAGCCCTAAGGTGAAGATTGACACTGGAGCTCGGTGTAATGTACTGTCCAGAGGCGTTCTCCAGCATGTCGACCCAGACGCTCATGTTGACCACAGCCATAAAGTCAACCTGGTTGCATATGGCGGTCAGATCATAAGGACTTTAGGTGTTGGATGACGGGTATAAAAGGGGATAGAAGAGATCACATCAATGAGGGAGATCAGCACATCAATGAGGGAGATCAGCACGAGATCTGCCTCGCGTGTTTGGGTCTCCAGCACACCGAGGACGCTCTCACGCGGTCGTCATGTCCTTATTGCGAGGCTATGACGAGTAAGGAGTTGCGGTCGCAGGTGGCCTTTTTCTTTACGAAATCGGTCACCACCGCGTCTGCTTCCGGCAGTTTGTTCACTGGCGCTACGGCGCGAGTGGCAGCTGTCGCGAGCGGCGCGGGCGATATGGACGCGGATGTGTCTCCGTCAGCCTCTTGCTGGCGGGACCGTCCGAGTCTTTCACGCTCTCCGTCTCTCACACTGCGGGACGGTTCGCCGTCTCGTGATGATGTGATTTCGGTCGCAGCATCTGAGAGCAAGCTGCTTGCTTCAGATCCGGAGGACGCTCTGAGCCTTCCGCCTACGGCGGCCAAGGCTCTGGACGACACGGATCCGGAAATGGCAGCAATGCTTTCCCGGGCAGCCGCGAGTATCAGGTTACAGTGCACGGCCCCGCCTGCACTCCCCGTCTCGCGTCTGGATGCATGGTATCTCGGTGGCGCCCGGAGCGATAAGCCCCGCCCCGCCCCAGTACCGTTCTTCCCGGAAGTGCATGAGGAGCTTGCCAAGACGTGGCAGCTCCCACGCTCATACTTCTCTCGACGGAGGTGCAGCACGGGGCTATGTCGATCTTCCTCCAGCGGAGCGTGCAATTGCGTCACATCTGTGTCTGCAAACTGCCACTTCCTGGAGGGATCGACCTAAGCTCCCCTCCAAAGTGTGTAGGTTTTCTTGTCCCTAGTGGCGAGAGCCTACACAGCCGCGGGGCAAGCTGCATCTTCGCTCCACGCTATGGCTATGTTGCAAGTGCATCAGGCAAAGGCGTTAAAGGAGCTTGACCAGGGGAGACTCGACCCGCTCACAGTACGTGACCGCGACGGACTTGGTGCTGAGAGCGACAAAGGTCACGGCGCGGTCTATTGGTCGAGTGATGTCCACCTGTGTGGTCCAAGAGCGCCACCTCTGGTTGAACCTTGCGCAGATGAGTGAGGCCGAGAGAGCACGCTTTCTCGACACACCCATCACGCAAGAGGGGTTGTTTGGAGACACTGTGCAGGACTTTACCCACAAGTTCTCCGCAGTGCAGCAGCAGAAGTAGGCGATGCAACATTTCTTGCCTCGTAGGGGTCCGGCTGGCCGAGGTCCGCCCCGGCCCCAAACTCCTCCTGCTCCCAAATAGCCTCGCCCTTCCTCGGCCCCGCCCTCGGTTAGAGCGCCCCCTATACAGCCGGCGCCCGTAGGAAGCCGGCCCCGAGGAAGCAGGCTGTGGGGACCCGTCAGCAGCCTGCTTGCAAACATGCCAGGAAACGCTCCTGACGGACCCAGCCTGGAGGAGTGGATAACATCTGGGACGGTTCCTGCCCCGTTCCACTACCACAACGGCCCTTTTCAGGGCCACCCTATGTGGTTAAAGAAAGAACAAATCCTCCCCCAGGCAAAAGTTGCCGTGTTCACCCTCTTCTGGATGGTGCACGGCTGGCAGAAATGCCATCCCGCAGCCCTCAGCGCCCTTCCCAGGATGGTGCGTTAGCCAGCGGTATTCAGCAGGCAGCTCGGGTCCCCGTGTCCCCCCAGGACAATCCTGGCCGGACCCCAGACCCGGCAGCCACAGAACCACCCTCCCCGGGTACAGTGAAGCAGATCAGTCCTCTCATCCCCCTGGCGTGCAGGTGGCCGGCGTGGTTACGCCGATGTTCCCCGTCACGGTGGCTCGAGAGGACGATCCATCTCAATTATGCGATCCAGTTCGCCAGACGCCCGCACAAGTTCCGGTCCGTCCTTTTCACCTCGGTTCGAGGTGGGGACGTGTCCGTTCTTCGGGACGAGGTTGCCACCCTTCTGGCGAAAGATGCGATCGAGCCTGTTCCACCAACCGAGATTTTGGAGGGCTTCTACAGCCCGTACTTCATTGTACCCAAGAAAGGCAGAGGGTCGCGCACCATTCTGGATCTGCGCACCCTGAACAAATATCTGCACAGATTGCCGTTCAGGATGTTGACGCAGCGGCGCATCTTGACTTCTATCCGGAGTCAGGATTGGTTCGTGGCAATAGACCTGAAGGACGCGTACTTCCACGTCTCCATCCTGCCTCGACACCGGCCGTTCCTACGGTTCGCGTTCGAGGTGCGAGCGTATCAGTACAAAGTCCTGCCCTTCGGGCTGTCCCTGTCCCCCCGGGTCTTCACGAAGATCGCGGAGGCCGCCATAGTGCCTCTAAGGGAGCACGGAGTGCGGATACTAAACTATCTCGACGACTGGCTCATCCTCGCCAGAGGTAGTCTGTATGCACAGGGACCTAGTGCTTAGCCCGTTTGGGTATTCGGGTCAACCGGGAAAAGAGCCAGCTCTCCCCTACGCAGAGCATCTCTTATCTTGGCATGGAACTAGACTCTGTCACTATGTATGCGAGACTCACAGGAGAGCGTGCATGGTCATTGCTGGCGTGTTTGGCTCAGACCTCACGCACAGTGGTCCTGCTGAAGACTCTTCAGAGGCTCCTGGGGCATATAGCATCCTCGGCTGGGGTAATTCCCCTCGGGTTGATGCATATGAGACTGATTCTCTGATTGCTCTGATTAGCAATCTTTGTCATTGGCCATTTTTCTAACCCACCAGAGAAACCCATCACTTCCACTTTTTTATCACTCAGATGTTTTTGTGTCACAGTGCCCTTTGTGTCAGTGGAGTATGTTGCTCAAGTATCTACAAGATACGGTCTGTTGTTAATCACTACTTACATAAGGGGTTCAGCCATTCCCCTCATGGTGGTTCTCTGTGGGCCCCATCAACAATCCTCTGCTTCCGCCCCCAGGCCCCATGTTGGGTGCATGGGCGCCTGTAGATTGGGTGGCGTCGAGAGTCGTTGCCCCTGGTGCTTTGGGGTGTTTTGTCCCCTGCCATGACCACCAGGTCTACATCTATGATGATCCCAACCCCCCGCAGGTGGCCCTGTATTTTGGACTTCCCCTGGCTGTGTGGGGCAGTTTCGTACCCAATGATCAGTAGCACCACACACTTAGAACAAGTACCCCTCACATGGCCCCCACCCCTGTTTCCTCTATACCCACCCCATTGTCCCTTAGGGGTTCTACGCCACTGGGGTGGTGGTTGGCCAAATTTCTTGGGGTTACTAAAATCAGAGGGACTTAATCGGGCTAACTGTTGGGCCATCTGTTTTGTTATCCTTTGTGCTTTCGCTTTAGCTAATTCTAACTGCAATTTTAACAGCTAGTTTTTAGTCTTTTCTAGCTCTTCCTCTTCCTTATTTGTTTTATCGACAGCCCTATGTATGGGATGTACAAAGTGTCGTTCTCAAAAATCGTTTCTAGCCACTGGTATGTCTGGGTTATTATCCATTGCCTTATTTACGCCATTTGGAGCCCCTGACATCACTGCTGTTCTAAAAATGTCTCTAGTTTTCGGATTATTTAAGCTGTTCTCCTCAACCACCTGTTCCCACTCGGCTGCACACCTGAAATATTAACTTGCACCCACTTCACCTGTTTTTATGCGGAACTTAATGTTTTGGTATATGGTTTGGGGTGTGGGGAACTGTTTCCTTAATGTGTCACCCACTCTGGTTCTGACATTTGTGAACAAACTCTCATTGGGAACTCCTGTTAAATGTGCATCAGTTTCAAAGGTAGTCATTTGAGTAACAGTAAAAAATTTTGCCCAATAGGCACTTCACATCTCCCACAGCCAAAGTTGTTCCATGCCATAAGGCCATTAACTTAGTTAACCATCTACCGCCCCCCGAGGTAATAGGGGGTAGTTTAGCCAATACGGCAGTCATATCACTATGGCTCCATGGCTGATATTTCTCCTGTCCACGCCCTGTCAGCACTAGTTGCATCTGGTTAGGTGGGAGAAGTTGTCCTGCACAGAGCTGATCTATTACTGTAAAATCACCCTGTGGTTTTGGGTTATAATATTAACTATCACACACATTCTGCACTCTATCTTCATTGTATCTCCTTTCATTTTCCTGTGATCTGTGACTACTTTGGCTAGACAGGGACCTTGCTTCAACCAAACCTTTAAGTTCTTGTATTTGTTGCCTCATATGCATTACTTGATATTCTGTCTCAGTCATATCTACATCTACCTGCCGTCCCTTTACATCTACTTCAACTTGCTGCAGGGTAAGTTCATAAAGGGGAGGGTGTGAGAGCAATTTGAGATCATGATATATTTTTGGAGGCGGGGTGTGTGTTGTCTGATCAGAAGAGTTACTCTTTACACTTCCTGCCTTTTCTTTCACTTGCTTGGCTGCCTTCAAACCATTCTCATCTCTTTCTGGCCTCTTTTCCATTTTGCTTAGAGCAGTGGCAGACAGTGCAATTCTAGTTCACAATCTAAGATCTGCTCTATACTCCTCTTCCTGCCTTGAATCACATTTTTTCATCCACTTCACATTATACTTTCCTTCTATAAGCATTTTCAACCTCACATGAGCACTCCTTTCCATGTCCCTTATCTAATCTGCCAGCGGCACTGTCATCTTTTCAGGTGCAAACCAGCCATTCTCAATACACATCTGACTCCATTTCTTTTCAAACACTTTCATTTCTTTCTTATGACATTTGAGCTAACAATATGTCCACTACATTCTTCCACTGTTCTACAATTGATACACATCCATATTCTTCACATTCCTTCTCATATTCTGCCATATTTTACAATTTATATACACAAAACACCATATAATACACCCCAAATCAAAATAAATGTTTCACAGCATAAAAACACAATAACACATCAAAGAAATCACAGCAAATATTTTATAGCTTTATGGTTCGCAGACCCAGGGACTCCAACACAATTTATTGTTCTCAGACCAAGGGACTCTAACCCAATTTATGGCTCTCAGATCAAGAGACTCTAACCCAATTTATGACTCTCAGATCAAGGGACTCTAACCCAATTTATGGTTCTCAGACCAAGGGACTCTAACCCAATTTATGGTTCTCAGACCAAGGGACTCTAACCCAATTTATGGTTCTCAGACCCAGGGACTCCAACCCAATTTATGGTTCTCAGACCCAGGGACTCCAACCCAATTTATTGTTCTCAGACCCAGGGACTCCAACCCAATTTATGGTTCTCAGACCCAGGGACTCCAACCCAATTTATTGTTCTCAGACCAAGGGACTCTAACCCAATTTATGGTTCTCAGACCAAGGGACTCTAACCGAATTTATGGTTCTCAGACCAAGGTACTCTAACCCAATTTATGGTTCTCAGACCAAGGGACTCTAACCCAATTTATGGTTCTCAGACCAAGGGACTCTAACCCAATTTATGGTTCTCAGACCAAGGGACTCTAACCCAATTTATGGTTCTCAGACCAAGAGACTCCAACCGAATTTATGGTTCTCAGACCAAGGGACTCTAACCGAATTTATGGTTCGCAGACCAAAGGACTCTAACCGAATTTATGGTTCTCAGACCAAGGGACTCTAACCCAATTTATGGTTCTCAGACCAAGGGACTGGTTCATTTTTCTCTTTCGATTTCTTGTGCGTCAGATGATTTCAGTTTCTGTAGAAAAACATATCAAAGAGACAAAGAACACAGCAAAGAAGAACCATACCTCCTTTTCTTTTCTTAATGAGGATACAACAGTAACTCTTAGTTTTTCTGGTATTTGGGAGTGTGTTTTACTTCTCGTGCTTAACAACCTCCGCATGAGGGTCCTCGTACTGGCAGATAAGAGTAAGGTTAAATGACCCATCTACCGCCGGTGCACTTCTGTTCCCATCACTTCTCCTTTTCTTGCACATACACTTTTCCTGCTTTGCAAGCATCTTGTTGTCAAAAGCACAGTTCAAAGCAATTCTTCTCATGTATTATATGGTTACTTATTTTCAACATACTTTAGTAGAAATTGTAATAGAAAAATGATTATTTTAATGATTAATAAAACATCAATTAATAAAACATAATAGCATAATATTGTATAGGAAAGATGATTAATAAAACATCAATTAATAAAACATAAGAGCATAATCTCATATCATTCCCACATATGTGGGTCACCTTCTAACTGACGAAGGCATGAAGCCTGACCCTAAAAAGACAGATGCAGTTCGTTCTATGCCAACCCCAGCGGACAAGCATGGTGTTCAAAGGTTTTTGGGTAAGACAAACTATTTATCGAAATTCATCCCGGGCTATAGTTAAATCACTGCACCATTGCGTCATCTCCTGCTTCAGGATGCAGAATGGAGCTGGCAGGAGCACCGTATGACAGCATTCAACAGACTTGAAGAACTCCTTACAAGTCCTCCTGTACTCCAGTACTTTGACGTGCACCAGCCAGTGGTATTATTTGCAGATGCCTCTCAGCACGGCCTGAGAGCTGTCTGTCTCCAGAACAAAAAACCTGTGGCGTTTGCCTCAAGAGCACTTACAGAGACCGAGTTACGCTATGCTAAAATAGAAAAGGAGCTGCTGGCCCTTGTCTATGCTTGTCAGAAATTCCATGATTACATATATGGCCTTCCATTGGCCTTCGAAACGGATCATCAGCCCCCCATCACTATTCTAAAAAAGCCAATACACTCAGCCTCTGCACGTCTTCAGAGGATGATGCTTAAGCTGCAGAGGTATAACCTCAACGTCATCTACAAGACAGGCAAAGAGCTTTACTTAGCAGATGCGCTCTCACGTGCACACCTGCCCTCCACTGACTGGGCCGAGACTACTGAGGACTATGAAGTCTTGACAGTGGAAGTACTCTCCTCGAGGAGAACTGAGGAACCGGGTTGGGGGGGAGAACATCTGTTGATCGACGATTCATACTCCGTCTGGTTTGAAATAGACCAGCTCCCAAACATGACCAGTGTGACCATTATAGCCAGACTAAAGCGCCACTTTGCCACCCATGGAGCTTCTCAGCAGCTAATAACTGACAACGCAGCATATTTCACAAGCAAGGAGTTCCAAGAATTGGCCTGCAAATGGGACTTCTGTCATGTCACCAGCAGCCCCCACTACCCTCAATCAAATGGGCTAGCGGAGAGGGCTGTACGCTCAGCCAAACACCTGCTTAAAAAATGTGCAAGTGATGGAACAGATGTATATGCTGCGCTGCTCAATCTATGCAACATTCCAAGGGATGGGCTTCCCTCACCAGCACAAAGCCTGCTTTCTCGATGCACCAAGACCCTTATTCCTATGACTAAAGCCATGTATGTGCCAAAGGTAGAAACACAGGTCCAGGCAGCTTTATCACAAAACAGAAAGGGAGAATATCAAAGCCCAACTCCCTATACAAAGAATACACTAAATAAGCTCAGACTATTCATAACTCTCTTATTGCAGCAGCCTGTTCCTTGTGGCTGTTTTAAAGGAAGTTAGAAGAGTGCTGTATCCTGTTTGGTATGCATGTCAGGTTGTTCACTGTTTTGTTAGTTTCACTGTTCATGTGCAAATTTTATAACAGGTAAACCTAAAGAACTAGCGTATATATATATATAGCTGTTAAAATCTTTTTTTTTTTAATTCAGTTTCAATGTTTTATTCATGTCAAACCTATCCAGGTATCTTATCATTTAGAAGGGGGATGCAGATTAGATAGATGGTTACTATTTTCTTTCCTGTGTTTCTATACATGCATCCAGGTTGAAGGAACCCATGCGAACTGATGCACATTCCTCTTTGTTGGCATTGCCCATGTGTGGCACAATCATTATAATGATGTAATAAGAAGCTCAGAGAAGTATTGTGCGGCAAAGCTCGGGATGTCTTCAGGCCGGTCCCTCAACACTTCTCTGGACAAACCCTCCAGCAATTTCCAAATCCTCGGGGAATCCGCAGGTTTGTGTTGGAGAAGGGAACCGACATCTTCTACGGCGTCTCGGATCTTCAGTTTAGGAATAAGAAACATTATTGAGTCATGTGATTTAATCATTTCTAGAATAATCAAAACACAATAATTGATAAGGGTTTATTGTCTCCTCGACTATTGTAAGTCGCTTTGGATAAAAGCGTCGTCAAAAAAAAAAGTGGTCAAGGAGAATGTTTAATTATTGCAGAGTTTCAGGTTGTACTGATGGGACAGATGGAGAAGAACATTTGGATATTATATTGCAGATTGACTTCTTGATGTGCAAAGATACTGATGGCTATTGTACCGTAGATAAGATTGTTCTGTTGTGTTCTGGTGAACTTTTGTCCATCTGTGGTGGATTTTAACTCAAGTTTATATTTATATGCACTTTACCAATAAAAATATAAATTAATCCATTTCTGGACTTGTCTATATAGCCTTAAATGATCTATAAATGATTGTTAATTTACAGTCATAAAGTCATTGTTATTGTATTGTTGTGAATGACAACACACAGCATATCAGTATTATCAGAAAACTGATTTATTAAAGGAAAAACACACTTTTATCACAACACTTATAAACTATACAGTCTAAATGATTTAAATATACTTTAACCTACATTAACATAAAATATACACATTAACACGAAGAGTGCATCCGGGTTACCGCCCAGAACGTGACGTCAGTGAAAACCCTCTATTGTAGTTTTTACAGAATCTATTTTAAGACCCTGGGTATTGTGTGTTTGTTAAATAAATGTAAATACAACTTTTATTATTTATGTTGATGATTATTCATTTAAATGAATTACACAAATAAAACACACTTTTACTTTTACAGTTGTGACAACTTGTGTAAATGTGTACTGTGACTTTAAATGACGTCACTGTGTCTCGTGACTCCTCAAGTGAA
>CM065671.1:4001576-4029708 GCA_033220385.1 Triplophysa yarkandensis | reverse complement strand
ATGTGTTTAGAATATAGATGGTGTTGATGTACACATGGTTTCTCTCTGGACATCCGCACCTGCTGTACTGCAGTATATGTGAGAAAACAAAACACAGGTGAAACAAGGTCAGTGAGAGGACAATCACAGGAAAACCTTTATAAACTGACACACACAGTCTCTCTGGTCTCTCTCTCTGGTCTCTCTCTCTCTCTCTGGTCTCTCTCTCTGGTCTCTCTCTCTCTCTCTGGTCTCTCTCTCTGGTCTCTCTCTCTCTCTCTCTCTCTCTATCTCTCTCTCTCTGGTCTCTCTCTCTCTCTCTCTCTGGTCTCTCTCTCTCTCTCTCTCTCTCTGGTCTCTCTCTCTCTCTCTCTCTGGTCTCTCTCTGGTCTCTCTCTGGTCTCTCTCTCTGGTCTCTCTCTGGTCTCTCTCTGGTCTCTCTCTCTCTCTCTCTCTCTCTCTCTCTCTCTCTCTCTCTGGTCTCTCTCTCTCTGTCTCTCTCTCTCTCTCTCTCTCTCTCTCTCTCTCTCTCTCTCTCTCTCTCTCTCTCTCTCTCTCTCTCTCTGGTCTCTCTCTCTCTGGTCTCTCTCTCTCTCTCTCTCTGGTCTCTCTCTGGTCTCTCTCTGGTCTCTCTCTGGTCTCTCTCTGGTCTCTCTCTCTCTCTCTCTCTCTCTCTCTCTCTCTCTCTGCCCTCAACTTACCCTTACACCCCAGCGACACGTGCTGATACCACAATCAGATCCACACGTTTTATTTTGAGGTCTTGACCCCGTCACCTTTGGGAATGTGAACTTTTCTTGTTTATTGGTGGCTATCATGCCCAAAATTTAGGAAGAACAGCTGTGTTTTTTAGAGAGAGAGAGAGACAGAGAGAGGGAGAGAAAGAGAGAGAGAGAGAGAGAGAGAGAGAAAGAGAAAGAGAAAGAGAGAGCGAGAGAGAGAGAGAAAGTGTGTAAAAAGCCTCCATTTGGCTAGATTTGGATTGCTCTCATTAAACCAGAATCTGTGCTTTCACACCACAGGGTGAGTCCAGATCTCCACTGAACACTGAAGATGAGTGAAACAGGAGCGTTGTTATGTGAATAAAACAAATAAAAGTGTGGATGTGAGCAGGGGTTTCCAGGACTTGAAGAGATACACCGTCTTGTGTCACCAGACTGGATTTATGACACTTCCTCTGACTTTGAAGGGCAGCTCTGTTTGCTTAGTTCCTGCTAACAATTCTGCATGGACTGTCTCAGTACTTGTTCATTCACAACCCCACAGGCCTCACTACACCTTTCACCAACCTTGTTGCTGTTTTCCTATGTCTGGTTATATGTCTTCCACTTTCAAGTGAATTTCTAAAGAGAGATTTCACAGAAAACCACTTACACAGAGAATACTATCAATCACATTTGTAAAGCTGTGCATTAGTTGATTTATTAATCCAGATTTGACTTTTTTATTTTATTTTAAAATCTCCATTCTTTGTTCCATCTCCAACTTCATCTTTAACTTAGAGATACCTAAATACATCTGATAACCGTCCTGTGAATATTTTCAAATATACCAATTTTCAATTTTTTTTACAACTTTTTTGACATTTTGATTGGCTGACTTTACCTTACTTTACCTTTCAAAAATGATTTGTTTTAGGTAAGCACACGTTGTGAGTAAATCTGCATGATTTTACTGTTTTTTGTTAACAATACATTTTGTAATCATTCTTACTTGTGTTTTGACTTCTTAACAACAATCCTGTTACATTTGAGACTTTCAGTTATGTGTTTTATATGGGATTACTGGATTGGCCTAAACAAACTTTCCTCATAAGCATTAATGGCAGTTGTTGTACTCGTTCACTTGTTCTGATTTACCCTAAAACACATGTTTTTCTGATGATCTCAAAATCCTTTCATGCATGCTTTTATATATTAACATAACCATTTATTTTATTAGAAAACTAAATTATTATTTAATAAAATGAATCATATGACTGGATAACACAAAAATCAGCCAGAGGAGATGTGAAGGTCTTAAATCCGGTTAAAGATCATCTCATTCTTTTTAATCTTTTGGTCTATTATGTAAAAAAGGGGAATGCTATTAAATAATGCATGTATTGAACAACACAACACAACACAACACAACACAACACAACACAACACAACACAACACAACACAGATTGTGTCTGCTGCAGTAACAGGAAATCCCAGTAAGGTTCAGCTGTGGGTCAGTGTGGACAAAACTCCTCCCCTCTGCCACACACACACACACACACACACACACACACACACACACACACACACACACACACACACACACACACACACACACACACACACACACACACACACACACACACACACACACACACACACACACACACACACACACACACACATCATCCACCTGAGCGGCCTTTAGAGAAACAATTACCATATAATTCAAACTATTAAGAAAAGATTTAGTTAATGGTGTGACGTGTGTTATGTGTGTGACTGACCTTTATCTGAACCCATTTATGAACTTCTGTTTTGGTGTGTGTGTGTGCACGAGTGTCACACAGATCATCATCGTCCTGACACATTTGATATAGTACACTCACATGTACGCACGCACAATTAAAGACGTGATGTTTTGTAAAGGAGTGTATGAGTGTATAGCAGAAGATGAGGAGGCAGCAGGGATTGTCTGACCTCTACCTCATCCTGGAGTCAAATCCTGGTCAAACCCTCAGGACAGCCATGACGGAGGAGGCCGGTCTGACTCCATACATATGTTTAGAGCCATGATTAAGAATTCCAGGAATGTGGTATGAAAATAAGCAGCTTTAATTGAAAAACAAACAAACAAACAAAGAATCTTTATGTAATCTGACTAGAGCTCTGTAAGGAGGGATTGCTTTGCTCATATGGAAAGTATTCTGTTCTGACTTTCAGCTGTTATTCATTGGCCTCCAGGGGACACTTAGAATTACTTATAGAAATATTTTAGGTCATGACATCATAATTGCCTTAAAAGAGAACGGCTACGAGAAAATAATATTCACAGACACCGAAAACACATTCAGTGCATTCCTAAATCATGACTTCAAATATTGACAGAATATATTGATAAACCAATTTTTAAAATGAGCAACACATACATTAAATAAGAATTCAACAAAATTAATTTTATACTCTATATTAAGATCAATCTGGAATGTCCCACTTTGTTCTAGGAATTTGACATGAATGAATATTTTTATGGCTGTTATTGAGCTGACATCACAACAACTCTCTAGTGGAGATAAGTGAAAGTGTGAGAAACCCTCTCTGGATATGTGTGAGAAAGAAAGTCTGATTTATAATATTTGACATATCTCAAAGCAATAAACTTAATTTATTTAAATATTTTAATAATTTTAAATGTCTCAAAGATTCATATAGTTCATTCATAAACATATGACAGGGACAGGTTAGATATACACTGAGGTTAATAAGTATTTGATCACCCTGTGATTTTGGAAGTTCTTCTTCATAGAAATCATGGATTGGTCTTGAATTTATTTCAGCATTGGTGTATTTCCACTGTGAGAGACAGAAATCACATTTATGATATTTAAACAATTTATTTGTAATTGACTGTTTCAAAAAAGTATTTGATGAATGGCGTATCAGACAGATTTCTGACCCTTAAAGAACTCTTATTTTGGTTTTGAATGGTCCAGCTACATTCTGCTCACATTTCTAAGTTAGTAGCTCGTGTTTGAGATCATCGGCTGTCAGAAAGTCACCTGTGAACCCCACAATCAGTCAGAAGTCTAAGAGGCAACATGGGCAAAACCAAAGAGCTGTCACAAGACACAAGAGACAAAACTGTAGACCTTCACAAAGCTGGAAAGAGTTCTGGTGAGAAAAGAACAAGTGTTGGAGAAATTGTCAGAAGATTGAAGATGTTAATGATGGAGTCAATGTCCCTCTGACTGGAGCTCCACAGAAGATTTCTTCTCATGGGGTTTCAATGAAGCTAAGAATGATGAAGAATCAGCCCAGAACTAAACCGGAGGAGCTGGTCAATGCCGTAGAGAGAGCTGGGACGCCCGTCACTATCAGTAAGACATTCAGACGTCAAGGTTTAAAATCATTCATGGCAGTAACAAACTGAAAAATGGAGTGAGGTCTGGTGAAGAAGTACAGGAACCGTTTGACCTCTGCAAGTGTTAATAAAGACTTCTGTACCAAAGATTATTTTACTTTGTCTCAAGTGATCAAATACTTATTTGACACTAATTTACAACTAAACTGTTCAAATGATTTCATGTAATTCTGGATTATTCTTTTTACATTCTGTCTCTTACAGTGGAAATGCACCAATGCTGAAAATTCTAGATCAATCCATGATTTCTGTGGAGGAGAACCTGCAAAATCACAGACAGATCAAATCCTTAATAACCTCACTGTAGCTTATTCTAGTCTGTCCTCTAGTGGACAAGACATGTGATGACATTACCCATCTATAAAGCTTTCATCCAACACACAGCTATATATTCCCAGCATCCATTAACATCCTTCTTTTGTTAATTTAAAGCATCCTATAGAAAGAGATTTCCACCAGCTTGGTTTGATGAACATTACTGGCTGGTTTCACAGACAAGGCTTAAGGCTAGCTCTAGAATAAAAAGTTAATAACTTGCAATGTTATTCATATACTGTACATTACTATCATTCTTTTATCTTATACTCACAAGCAAAGTGTTACTTTGAGATTCGTACAAATATTTATCCCATTTAAATAGCCCAATTTAACTTTAAATTGAGAAGCTTAGGCCTGTTTAGTGGTTAGACCAAACATTGATTTAAATATTGATCTGATGTGAAGTACTCAATAAGCCAAACATCAGTTCATGGTATCACTCATTTTTGTGTCTGTAGAATGTTTAATTCAACATGAAATTCATGCTACTTCTGCTGATAATCAAAAAACGTCCACCATCCCATTATAATACCCTATAAAATATAATTACAGTCAATCACACCATTAAAACAAAGAGAGAAGCTTAACTACATTAGTCTGTCTTTATTGCTATGCACTGATTTAAATGCAATAAAAACACGAGTACAGAATCACCTGCAAACACACACAGCAGATATTAACATCACATAAGTGTGCACTTAATCCCATAGAAAACAAGCCTTTATAATGGAGAAGATCAGATTTAAAGAATGTGCAAAATGGTTTCTCCTTTAAACCAGACGGAAATGAATTTAAATCTTTTAAAGTCTTATTACAACCTCTTAACATGTCTTTGGTATTTTCTTTAGTACTAAAATATAGACATTTGAGTTTTAAGAGTCATAAAGTCTATTTATAATCTAAACTTAAAATGTCAAAATCTATTTAAAACACAATCTAAAAGGTAGAAAAAGATGTATGAAAAGTATAAAACCCACATCCACAGAGAACAAATACTGAAACTAAAAGACTCAAATTCAGAGTCATGCAATACAAAAACACCATCACCCATTTCATGATACACACACATACACACATGAATAATAAATAGTTCTGCTGGTGTAGAGTCATCAGATGAAGGCAGTCATGAAATAAACGGCTCAGTAGTCACTTCAGTTGTCCACGTTGGGGTAATTCATGGTGTTGAGTCCTTGACGTTTTCTCCCTCTGATCTTCAGAGATCCGTAACGTGCCTGTGATCAATGGAAGATACAGAACTGTAACCATTTCTTTTCATCCGTGTCATTAAGCAAAATTATGTCAAACTCAAAACGCTGGAAATATTATACAATACACCTACCAAATTTCATAAAAATCAAATCCCTTTACGTAGATTCAACATTTTATAATATGGTAAAGATGTTACCCAATTTGTCTGGGGACAAACGTTTGCATTTTTTGCACAAAAAAAAAGTAAAAGGTTACCCAGACATAAAAATTCTGTCATCATTTAAGCTCCTCTTGTCATGTCAAACCAGTTAGTGTTTTACCTTCTGCAGAATGCAGAAGAAGATATTATGAAGAATGTCATTAACTGAACAGCTGTGACACCTTTAATGGTATTAAAACAAAAGCAATGCAAGTAAACGCATACCAGCAAACAGAATTCTTCAATTATCTAAGAAAAAACTTCCTCCAGGTTTGACATGACAAGAGGAGGAGTAAATGATGTCAGAACTTTGAACACAAGAGAAGTCCTTATAATGTGATTTAGGTAATGAGGTTCAGTGACATTGTGTTGATATGTTGGACATACATCTCTGCGCAGTTTTGAGCGAGTTATTTTAACGCTCTGAGATCTCCTGAGGCCGTGTTGAGAAACAGCTTCATCTTCAGAGTACACAGGTTTTCCCTCTTCATCACTTCTGACATCATCATCATCATCATACTGATAATATTCTAGAAAAACAAACAGATCTCATTTTATTAACAACACTTAACACATAAAATGAGCACTGGGAAAAATATCAAGCTGCATAAACCTTACAAGGATAAGAAAGATGAAGAAAGTGTTTTGTTTCTCATAGCATTTGTTATCCATCACTATACACAATGACCTGCTCAGTTATTTTCTTTTGTATATTTTGCATTCTTCTTTGCCACTGGTCCTGACTTTATCTGAATCATGTTTGCACTGCAGCCGTTATGTAGTGTAATGTGACTCGCGGGAGAGAGAGCAGCTGTCGGGTTCAGGCTGCTCCTGACACAGTCTCCTCCGGGTTCTCAGGGCAGTGCTGGGGGTTAGGCAGAGCCAGCCGGTGTCAGTACACCCAACACCAAACCCACCAGAGCAGATTCACCACACACTCCATCACTTCCAATCACATGATGAAAACAATCCTTTATCAACATCACATTATACTGATGATTTGAGTCTGTACAGTGTGTGCACTTCAAAATCCCACCATAAGAGGGCAGAACATACACACAAACCTGTTGTTCTCAATACACTTCTTTGTGTCTTCATCCCCTGATGTTTGCAAATAGTAAAATTAATTTCTTAGGATTTGGGAAGTATGGATTTCATTTTCCAGATCTATTCTTGTGTTATGTTTGGGTCTTCTGCAGACTAGGCAGAAAAACAAGGTAAAGATGATCAGTGAGCCGACAGCTCTTTGTTATCTCTAGATCATTCAGTAACATGTCACAGATTTTTTTTACTATCACAATGGTTTAATAATTTAACAAAATTAAAATAGGAAAAATAAAGAATGTTAACTGATCATACACAAAGCAGCACAAAAAAAAAAAAATGATATCGTCTTTAAAAATGCACGTATTTACTATTCTGTCTTTTCTTTTAGGAAACTGTAACACAAATCAAAGCGGTCTGTATTTCTATAATATAAATTCTCATGTGAGTTTCCAGATGATAAACAGCTGCTATGAAATAAGACAAGATGTGTGCCACGTGTGTCTGACTGACGGAAGAGAAAAAAATAAATCAGATGCATAAAGCCTTTTCATACATTCATCGATGCTGACCTCTGCTTTTCTACATAAACCAGAGCTACACCTTTTGTTTCGTACTCAAAATGCTATTAGTACAAGGCTTGATCAGTAAGGATGTGCTGCTCTCTGATAGCTTCATCGCAGGAGAGATGGAAATGACCTCTATGCCGACAGAATTTCAAGCGTGGCAGATACATTAGCATACTGAGATAGAGTCACATTAGGTATTCAGCTCAGAAACTCTCGAGGTGTTTGTTTCCTCTTCTTCATCTTCTTACAAAGCTTCCCTGGACCTTTCATGCTATAAACGTACAGCTATTGGTTATTACCCTTCTGCACTCCTAAATCTATTCCGTTTAAACCAAAGCCATCCCTGCTTTAACATGCAACACCATCCACAATCACCACAGATGTGTTTGAGATGATATAAAGAAAGCTCAGTGAGGTTTATATGCTACCTCTGTTATAATTAAATCCATAATTGACTTTAAGATAGTGAGTGAATGGGCATATGTACCCGCTCCATCAGGTTGGTCCATCATGGCTCTTCTGGCCGGGTTAGAGCTGCTGTATCCTGGATACACATCATCCTGAGAGATCTGAGTCAGATCATGCATACTGAAACTTCTGAGCTTCTCTGTGATTGCACCTTGTCCCTGTAAAAACACACAACACATCAACACAGAACTGAGCATAACACTCAATCTGTGACCATGTAAGTGTATAAACGAATGCATGTGGACAGATTATATATTAGATAACCCAGTGTTACAAAACAACCTTATAAGTGATGGACTTTAAATATATTTCCATAAATCTGAAGAGTATACTGTTGGCATGCTGCTAGGCTCATTAAACGAAAAAATACAAAAAAACAAATAGAATGTAGTATTAGCCTGAACTATAAGTCGATACTTTTTGTATATGATGATATATGAATTTAATTAAAAGTGTGTTTCATCAAGATCCTCTCCGGATTGTCTTCTCTGCCACAGATGGAATATGGAAATGTGTCTCCCAGAGTTTTACAGAACATGAAAAACTACACAAAACCTTTTTCTGGATGTGTTGTTTAAAACATGAAGACATCATTGTTAATGAAAGTCCATGTGTTGGAGTGGATGTTACATCCAGTTATAAAGGATTTATGTTGGACACATGCTGTAGACACAGAAAGGTGTCATTACCTGAGCTGATGCAGTACTCCTGTACAGCAGTTATACAGAAATATACATATTTATATATAGTAATCATTAACATCAATCAATAAACAGACATTTCACTTCATCACTCTTTAACAGACACGCGTGAATATGGACTTATGTTCTGTCCAAAATTAGTCTATAATAATGTAATAACACTATTGTCCTGAGGTTTGATTTATGAGGAAACAATGACCTTTACCTAACGCTCTGTGACTAATGCACACGCGCACACGCACGCACGCACGCACACACACACACACCACACACACACACACACACACACACACACCTTGACAGCTGCAGACACGGCCGCAGTGGCAGCGATGCTCAGACCCTGCTTCCCAAAGTTCACCATGGTCTCATAGCTCCGTTCCTTTGCCTGGACTATATAGTCATCAATTTCCTTTGAGAACAACATGACAGTAAAAACAACTTTCTTTTTAAAACAAATCATTATAAAAACACATTTAGTTTGGCAAATTAATACAGCAATACAATAGCATTGTTACTTAACTGCTGGATCACAAGGACAAGATAAAATGTATAAATCATAACATCATAAATTCTCTTTATTTCTTATAATTATTGTTTGGGTTGTGTTTCAAAATCAAATTTTTAGTGTATTAGAGAGTTTGAGAAGTAGTGATATTTATAAGATGATAAATGTAAACACATACTCTTTCTTTGGAAGCAAGTAGAGGATGAAGAACTTTTCTGTAAATGACACTCGCTCCTCTTGTGTATGGAGACAGAAGCCAGATGACAAGTGCTATCTTGATTTCATAATAGAGAGGAAACCTTTGGATGAGAGAGAGAGATACAGAGGGACACAGAGAGAGAGAAAGAGGGAGAGATACAGAGGGACACAGAGAGAGAGATACAGAGGGACAGAGAGAGAGAGAGAGATACAGAGGGACAGAGATACAGAGAGAGAGAGAACAGAGAGAGAGAGAGGGAGAGTGAGAGAGGGAGAGAGAGAGAGGGAGAGAGACCAGAGAGAGAGAGAGTGACCAGAGAGAGAGAGAGTGACCAGAGAGAGAGAGAGAGAGAGAGAGAGAGAGAGAGAGAGAGAGAGAGTGACCAAAGAGAGAGAGAGAGAGAGAGAGAGAGAGAGTGACCAAAGAGAGAGAGAGAGAGAGAGAGAGAGAGACAGAGGGACAGAGAGAGAGAGATACAGAGGGACAGATAGAGAGAGATACAGAGGGACCGTGAGAGAGAGATACAGAGGGACAGAGAGAGAGAGATACAGAAGCACAGAGAGAGAGAGAGATACAGAGGGACAGAGAGAGAGATACAGAGGGACAGAGAGAGAGAGAGAGAGATAGAGAGATACAGAGGGACAGAAAAAGAGAGAGAGAGAGATACAGAGGGAGAGAGAGATACAGAGGGAGAGAGATAGAGAGAGAGAGAGATACAGAGGGACAGAGAGAGATACAGAGGGACAGAAAAAGAGAGAGAGATACAGAGGGACAGAGAGAGATACAGAGGGACAGAAAAAGAGAGAGAGATACAGAGGGAGAGAGAGATATAGAGGGAGAGAGATAGATAGAGAGCGGGACAGAAAGAGTGAGAGATACAGAGGGACAGAGAGAGATACAAAGAGAGAGAGGGATACAGAGGGAGAGATAGAGAGGGAGAGAGACAGAGGGAGAGAGAGAGAGGGAGAGAGACAGAGGGAGAGAGAGAGATACAGAGAGATAGAGATACAGAGGTAGAGATAGAGAGATAGAGACGGAGAGAGACAGTGGGAGAGAGATACAGCGATTAATCAGCTGACATAATTATAATCATTAAAGCTGTATTACAACAAATTAATATGTGCGACTGCAAATGAAAACAAAACTTAATTTCATTAAACTCTGATGCTGGAGTGAGTCTTGTGTAACCTGACATGAATCAAACGTGATGATGTAAACATGACTCATGAGTCTGAATGTCAATCTCACCAGGATACAGTCATATCTGTGATGGTCTCCACCACTGTATACAGAGCAAACACAATCCAATACATCATCCATCGCACCTGAAAAACATATCCCATAATTCATTAGCATTTTCAATTACTGACTGATTCAATGAAGTCATGAATTTAATGTAAATGAGCACAAAACAAGCAGCAAATCTGAAATTAGTCTTTATACGGTTTACTCATGTTTAGGGCTGCACAATTAATCGAAAAATTAGAATTCTGCATTGCAATTATGGGTGAAACCATTAAATTATCGCCAAAATCTTCAATCAACGCTGTCTTTTTGTGCTCATTTCTGTGTGTTTCAATAGTCATCACTAAATACAGGGGTGAATCGGCTATTGTGAAATGTATGAATTAACCCGTCTTTAAGATACTTGTTTTGGACTTTTTAAAAAAACTTTTTTAGCTTAACGAAATAACTCCCATAACTATTTGTAATGACACTTTATATTTTTAGAACATATGAAAGAAATGAGGGCTAACCAATACACACACAGACACACATTAGCCTTCTCTTTACAGAGACAAAACGTTTGTAAAAAATGTGAATGCTGAACACACAAGAAATTCCCTAAACTAATTTTGCAGGTATATTTTCTCAATGTATAATCTGAAATATTTGTGTCTGCATTTAATACATCCGGGTTTCAGGAGAACTTTCAAGTGAAGTGCGTTAGTAAAAAACATCAGACAGAATGAAAAGACCATTATAATAATGCATCACTGTGTTGTACTTGAAACCTGACAAAACAGAAAGATTGAAGAGAAATGAGCTGATAACATTGTGTTCATCACATGAATAATATCATCATGTCTTGAATCTCTGAAGGCCAGCACATACATCACACTCCTCTGAACATGAAACACCTGAATATTTCAATAAAATCCATACATTTCTTTTCTGTTCGCAGTGATCTTTTTACACAGATATAAATCCAAGCACAGCTCTTGTCCTAAGAGAAGCTGAAAACACAGTGGAGTGTGGCAGAAAAATCATTATGGCCGTGACATTAATTTCCGTGCGGTCTCTCTGCAATGGGACCTGTTTGGTATGCTACACCGTCCTCTTTCCTCAACCGCAGTCGGCTTCTTAGCATTTCAATTTCAAAAGCCTGAGCAGACGGTCATGTGATCCGCAGTTCTCTGAGGTATTAGGTGATATTTTCAGGCTCGCTGAACAAAGTCAAATGAATCGGTGGTGAGGCTGTATTAGCAGCCTGACAGGAGGCGTCTCGTTTAATTGGTGTCCTCCCGGTGAACCTGCAGTGGCATGAGAGAGATCAATGCACTGCAGGAAAACCTTCAATAGAAATCCTCCAGCGATGGACGAGCTGAATGTTATACCAAAAACGTCTCACCGTGCAGACCGCATCTACAAAACACATCCAAAGCTTCCTTCCGTAATGCGCCAGACAGTATTTATTACAGTCCATAAGAGACGTATGCGAGAAGTATGCAGAAATATCATTAAACAAGCTTGTGTTTATCTGTGGATCAGGAGTGACATTGTAAAGGTTCTGTTTCTGTTTTTTAAACTGACACACAAGATGGTCTGCTTTATGTTCCTATCTTAAGCAGGCATTTAAGAAATTCACAGTGAGTAGAAAAACCACCACGTGGTTTATATAAGCATCTAGTCTATGCATGTAAACATGAGCTCTGTCGAGCTGCCTTTAAACTTTATTTTAAGTCCAACACAAACCAATAACTCTGCTCGGTCAGGCCTATAAACAGGTCTGCGGCATAAAGCATCATTTGTCCAGTCTTATTTTGGAAAAGATTTGAAAGCAGATTTCTCAATTACCCGTCTGCATTCAGAGGCCAACGTGGCAACATTTATGACATGCCGCTACTGAGGTTTTCAAGTCTTTCTTCTTTTTTTCCAAGGGTTTGCCATTAAAAGTCTACGTTTACTGAAATCGACTTTCCACTCGAACATTGAGGAAAACAAACAGAACGACCTCTGACTACCAATGTCTTTTCTGTTGACCTGAGACTTCAGACCATCAGACAACATACATGACCTCACCCTGTGTGTAGAGATGCAAAGTCATGAAAATATATAAAGATATGTATAGATGAACTTTCACATTCAAGAGAATACAGTTTGTTGAGGCTTTGAAATTCTGCAATAAATAAAATCATTCTTATAAAAATAAATAGGAGTGTAATAATCATACAAATTTAAAATGACACGAGGATGAGTAATAATGACAGCATCTGAAGAGATAATCTTTTTTATAATATTATTACAAAATATAAGCCAGAGATAGAAATATCTGATACATTTATATCAGCAAAATATCTAAATACCTTGCAAAAATCACAAACTTACATATAAATAAAGGTGTGCTTGGAGGTATTTAGTTGTGATTTCTAGAATATAGAGTAGAAAAGAGAAAGAGATTTGAACTCAATTCCCTACAATGCAGCAAATGAAATATCTCCAGTTCAGCCCCAATCTAAAAATAAACATCTGAAACATGACATAATATCAACATCATGCTGTTATAGTTCTATATAGAACACAAAAGAATCATTTTTCAGCAAACAGAGATCAGAAACTCTCCCCTCTACAGAAATAAAACTGAATTTATTCCCTTCAGAATCATAGAAACACAAGATAAAGATCATGTATCTTCAGCATTTCTTATCTTCATGAAGCTCTTGTTATTGTGATCATAAATGACATTGATTCAGACTATAGAATGAGGACATTATTTGTTGGAGGTCAGAGAGAACCCGACATATGATATGGTCACACAAACTTTCTCTCTGAACATGTATGAACTAGAACACAACACGTCAGCCTTTTCACATTAGATCTAAAAAAGTTGTATGACGTAAAGGTCTGTGATAGTAAGCCAAAATCTATAGGTTTGTATGACGAGAAGAACACATTCAGCTGAATTGACTCGAGAGTTCAGGAAGCTCTGTGTCTGTCATGGATGTGATATGTTTTTACTCACATATTCTTTAACGTTTTTGGTTTTCACTGCCTTGTAGGAGTAGTACGCTGGGTACAAGTTTCCAAACACCAGCCTGTGTAAAGAAACAGAAATAAAGGAAAGATGACCACATGTTCTTCAAAAGCCACTGCTCTATTTCACGGTCTTTACAGGGTAAATCATTTGCCTTTATTTTCCAAAAGAGAAAACAAGGCTCTGAACACACACAGGCGTTTCTCCTAGGATTTACTCGCACCTCATATTCAATCCTTTATAAAAAAAACTGCACTTCATCTATATTGCGGCAACATTATTAAACACCTAATAGAAGTAACATATCATTCAAGTGTCTTGAATGTGTTTCTTGAACTGCACTGGACATTCAGAAATTGTCATGTTAAACATGTCCTTAAACAGATACAATAAAAAAACAGCACATTTTAGAGGATATTCCCAGAAGTTGCATCATTTGAGATCTATAGTTATGAGCTCATGAATGGTTTTGATTCTTATTTATCATTTTCCACCGAGCGCTGAAGCCTGTGGAACAATGCATTGTAACACCTGCAGACACATAAATGCTCATAACTTTTTCCCTTTAACACATTATATATGTCACTAAAGTACATGATGCTGATATTTGGGGCAACTAAAGAAAAACTTTGACATGTTTCTGACAGACAGCGTTGATTTCTATACTACACAGAGATTTAAAAAAAAAAATTATTATATTGAGATGTGTTTTAGTTTATGTCCAAGACATAAAAGATTAACAAAGACAGGATGCTTGACAAAAAAATGATGTTAACCTGGTTGCCAGGGCATTGCTCTGTGGTGGTAAAGGAGCTGTTACTAAGGTGTTCTGTGTGGTTGCTAGGGCGTTTTGTGCAATTGGACAGGCATTTTTTTTGCAGTTGTTAAGATGTTTTGAGTGTTATGTGGTTTCTTGGGTGTTCTTGAGCTGTTCCACAGGTATCTGGTTGTAAACTCTGTTCCGCATAAGAACAAATCAATCAAGTTTTATTTACAAAGCACAGACCAAACAAGCAGTCGACTGCTGTCAGTCACACCAAAATATATTATCATCCCTTTGTGATAAATCCTTGAGTTTTTCACGTTATATTTTGATCACTCAGAAAAAGGCAACAGCGCTTGTGTCGGATTTATACTGAATGTTTGGAACAGATCACACAACACACTTCAATATTTAGTCTTAGGGGTTTGTTAAATGTTAGAGTGATAGTTAAAGTAATGGAACTCGAAATCCCCCACAACAAACAAAAGAGCTCACAATACTTTATCGTTTCAGTGCACAAGAATGACAACATTTATGCTGGATACTACATGGTCTTCATCCAAGGATTCACGTCGGCAGCGGTTTATTTTCCTGTTTCCATAGCAACAGTGAAGGCACTGAGCTGGAACAATGATGTTGAGCTCCACACATGTCTGAACAACCCCCCGCTCTCCCTGGAGAACTGTAATTTATAGATCTTTTACTCTCATTCATGTGGCTCTGCATGCTTAATAACTAATATTTCCCATTCATTGGCTGATTGTTTTAATGTGACAAACGAGGAAATCCCTAATTATCTACACTGTGCCAATTAATGAGAAGCTACAGCTTTCAGACGATTACTTATCTGTCTCTCGTAAAGCTTAAATAAAGAATTAATGTAACGCCTATGGGGTGAGTCACCACAGTGAAATGATCTGATGTTAGTGACGGCTGGTGTTCCTGACAAAGACATGATCAATTTAATGGTTTTATAGCATCAGAGCATGCCTGCTTTGGCCTTAAACAGATGACAGAGACCACAAATATAAAATAGGGATCAGTATTAGGAGTGTACTAGATGCGCACTCCAATTAGGGTTCGAAAAATATTACTATCTAACGGTTCAGGATCCTTCTATATAATAAAACTATTACCTAACATTAAGTAGCAAACAGGAATGACAGAATTAGTTTTAGAATTATATTCTAACCTGTGTTCAATGTTATATTTGAATGAACTTACTGTGAGACGTCTACTTTTCAGGATTTGTTTTCAAATTGATATTATTGAACGAAGCTTTAGGGCTAATGCTCTTGGATAGTGCTTGTACTGAAGACATAACAAGCGCCTGTTCTGCTGCTCTTGTACTGTCACACTAAGACTCAGGACATGGCTTATACAAAACAGAAATATCTGGATAAAAGCAGAATGTGCTCAGTGTACTCATGTGGCTAGACTAAAAAACATTTTATTGCTGAAAAAATGAAATAAACGATAGGCCTAGCATCCAGGGACATTTTAAAATAAACTTCTTTATTCTATTTCACAACAGGCTTCTCCGACTCTTTCTCTGTTTGATGCATCATGCATCACACCTCCCAGCTCTACAAGAAATACAATTTAATTTGTTGGTTTATAATTCACAGAGGCTCCTTTGAAAGCTCTTTACAGTCTGCGTTTGCTCCACTTCACTACAGAATCTGGTCAGGCCCGTGTTAAACAAATACATGTCATATACGTCAACCTTCCATTGTTTTGACAACAAGGAGTTGTTCTTCCTCCAGCGGGCCCCTGAAGGAAATGAGACCTGTAGCTAGCAACTTGAAGGTATTTTTGTAAAGAGGGGTATTGCTCTCAGGGTGTGCAGCTGAAACAATAAAACCTCCAGACGAGCCTTGACACTCAGTTTTAGGTCAACTTTGAGTTTCCTGCTAAGAAATGCATTCACTTTGATGAACGTCTCGGCTATTGCTCGAAGCCAGATGCAGAGTCTCCGATAGCACATCTGCTTCAGCTCTCTGGATTCAATCTATTTTCTCTTTAAAGACAAATGTTTATTTCTATTTTATTTTAAGGAAGATAAGTAAATCCCTTCCGTTAGTTGATCACCAACATGTAACAGTAACAGAACATTGCCTAAAATGAAAAACATTCAGCTGAGTGAAGAGTTCATGGCAGTGATTTTTAACATAAATGAATGCAGTCTATTGACCCATCAACATTAAGGGCTGGGATGTAGACCTGAAAGTTTAACGTTGTGGAGGTAAAAAAATGATTTAACAGGATCGTGGTTTTGCTCACTTCCACAAACAACTGCCAAAGTGTGTATGAAGGACAGATTGTTTTGTTTGTAAAATCACTTACAGTCAAACATGAGGAAAGTAAAAAGATGCAAATGATGTTCAATACATTATGCAATCAGAAGAAAAACCCCTGAGGACTGTAATGCAATAGAGAAGCAATAAACAAAACCATGATTCTGACAAAACACAATGTGGACAAACCTGTCTTAAACCTGTCAGTTCTCAGAGGTCTGACTCGGATACAAACTGACAGCAATAAAAGTGTGAAACCAACATGTTCATCATGTGAATCTGCTCGTAAAAACACGGCTAAGCCAATTCTAGTTTAAACATTAAGTTTCACAGAAAAGGTTCAAGACTAGTCTCAGACTAATATGAACATTTGAGCTGAAAATAACATTTCTTAAACATGTCAGTTCCATTGTTTTCTTTCGAGATGCACACCAGTCATGTTGTTTTAAATGTGATTTAATATCTTCATAATAGATTTAATATTTGAATTATAATTAATTGGATCAGAGTTTCTTTAAAGAAACCTTTGTGTTTGGTAGTTTTTTGTTAGAGTTCCGACATACATATTTCTTTTCCTTTTTTTATCTCTTCTATTTTTGATTAAGTGAAATATGCTATATCTAGTTATTCTGTTCTTTGTTAGGTTTCTTACAGTAATTATATCATATGTTAGATTCGGCATTTGTAATGTCTTTACCCTTTTCATCTCTGACTAAAGACATTCAAGTATGCAGGATAAATGGTAAGATGTCTCCGTTTTCAGTTTGGGTATCAAAGTAACATGATGCTGTTAGTTTGGACACAGACGTGAAAACTTTAAATCCTGATAACATTTAGAAGCCATCACCAAATACTGAAAACTACGCACAACATTTAATCCCAAACTATTTTGCCAAGGTTAGTCAAAGGCATTTGCTCTCTAATCTTATAGTTATATGACAGAACTAATAGATAACTAATAATAGATAACTAGTAAAGATGAGATGATGTTGGACAGGTTTTTCTTTTGGATTCCCTGAGGGAAATATCAGAAATGTGTTCATGTGTCGAGGCCTGAGACAGAACATGAGTCAGAAGAAAGCTCCACCTAAACCCAAAGCTGAATAAAAGCTTCAGTACAGGGCGTTCAACACAAACATGACATCACAACTTACACTGATCAAAACAACACAACACAAAACAACACAACACAACAACAATAACACAACACAACACAAACATGACATCACAACTTACACTGATCAAAACAACACAACACAACACAACACCACACAAACATTACATCACAACTTACACTCTTAACTGATCAAAACAACACAACACAACACAACTTACACTGATAACTGATCAAAACAACACAACACAACAACACAACACAACAACAATAACACAACACAACACAAACATGACATCACAACTTACACTGATAACTGATCAAAACAACACAACACAACACAAACATGACATCACAACTTACACTGATAACTGATCAAAACAACACAACACAACAACACAAACATGACATCACAACTTACACTGATAACTGATCAAAACAACACAACACAACACAACACAAACATGACATCACAACTTACACTGATAACTGATCAAAACAACACAACACAACAACACAAACATGACATCACAACTTACACTGATAACTGATCAAAACAACACAACACAACACAACACAAACATGACATCAGAACTTACACTGATAACTGATCAAAACAACACAACACAACACAACACAACACAACACAAACATGACATCAGAACTTACACTGAAAACTGATCAAAACAACACAACACGCTAACACAACACAACAACAGCAACACAAACACAACACGCTAACACAACACAACAACAATAACACAAACACAACACGCTAACACAACACAACAACAATAACACAACACGCTAACACAACACAACAACAATAACACAACACAACACGCTAACACAACACAACAACAATAACACAACAACACAACACAAACACAATACGCTAACACAACACAACAACAATAACACAACACAACAACACAACACAACAACACAAACACAATACGCTAACACAAACACAACACAACAACACAACACAAACACAATACGCTAACACAACAATAACAATAACACAACAATAACACAACACAACAACACAAACACAATACGCTAACACAAACACAACACAACAACACAAACACAATACGCTAACACAAACACAACACAACAACACAACACGCTAACACAACACAATACAACACAAACACAATAACACAACACAACAATAACACAACACAACAACACAACACGCTAACACAACACAACACAAACACAATACAACAAAAACACAATAACACAACACAACAATAACACAATAACAATAACACAACAATAACAATAACACAACAATAACACAACAACAACAACACAACACAACAACAACAACACAATAATAACACAACAATAACACAACACAACAATAACACAATAACAATAACACAACGATAACACAACACAACACAACAATAACACAACAATAACAACAACAATAATAACAACAACAATAACACAACAATAACAATAACACAACAACAACAACACAACACAACAATAACACAACAATAATAATAACAATAATAACAACAATAACACAACAACAAAAATAACAACAATAATAACAACAATAAGTAAACTTACGCCACGGATCTTGATATCATCCACGACACCATGGTCGAGAGAGACCAGAGAGAGAGAGAGAGAGAGTGAAGATGATGCTAACCTGCTATGCTAACCTGACTAAACTTCATAAGACTTTAAATATCGCCGGACTCCAGAAAGTGTCCAGTCGCTCATGTCTCTGTTCCTCACAAACACTTCACGTAACGCTTATAAACTCGAGTAAATATTATAACGTGTGAGTTAAAATAACGACATTCCCGCTCCAGCCATCCCGTCGACTGAACCTCCGACGCCGTTAACTGCACAAGGTGCGCTGTGACGGGCAGTGACGTCAGAACTCGTTTGATTTTTAAGCCCCGCCTTCTCTGTTCTATCATTGGCTAAAGGATTTTGTTTATAAGAAACTCGTGCATTGATTGGTCGTGTCAGAAGTCAATCATGTGACAGAAACAGGAAGAAGGGAGAATACTGGCCAATCAAATGTAAAAGTGATGACAATTGAAACTCTTTACATCGATGCTGGGCTTTCACTGCGGTGAAGACAAAATCATAAAGGTGAAAAAAATAAAAATAAAACAGCAACGAAGAATTATTAATATTTATATATATGCATAATAAAACAGATAAAATAATAACCCTTATTTTCATCATTTTTAGATGAGTTTAGGGCGTAATAAAATTAAGATTAGAAGTAATGCTCAGAATATTCTTGTTAAATAATATTTTTGGTATTAATAAAAATATAGTTTATAAATAATATAACATCTCTGCATATGTTGAGTCCCTAAATAATTGTGCAAATGTTAACAGTAGGTTTAAATGATGCCCCACAATACAACATTAACATTTCTAAAAGTACTCTTTCTTAAGTTTGTTGTTATAATGATCATAAAGTAATTCCATAAGAGGTTTGTCTTTAATGATTCTATGTTTAGTGTTATATTAATATTTAGTGTGATTAAACTTGTAAGCCTTTGATTTGATTGATCTAATTGCAGATAAACTGTAATGATGGAGCATTTATTTGTGTGTTCTGTTGGGACAGCTGCTTCACAACACTACACAATACACTCATTTACTGAACACTGTATATTGTTATTATACAGTTATACAGTTATATAGTTATACAGTTATACATTATACAGTTATACAGTTATTCACTATACAGTTATACATTATACAGTTATACAGTTATGCATTATACATTATACAGTCATACATTATACAGTTATACAGTTATACAGTTATTCAGTTATACAGTTATACATTATACAGTTATACAGTTATACAGTTATACAGTTATACAGTTATTCAGTTATACATTATACAGTTATACAGTTATACATTATACATTATACAGTTATACATTATACAGTTATACAGTTATACAGTTATTCAGTTATACAGTTATACATTATACAGTTATACAGTTATACAGTTATACAGTTATACTGTTATACATTATACAGTTATACAGTTATACAGATATACATTATACATTATACAGTTATACAGTTATGCATTATGCATTATACAGTTATACATTATACAGTTATACAGTTATTCAGTTATACATTATACAGTTATACAGTTATACATTATACAGTTATACAGTTATACATTATACAGTTATACAGTTATACAGTTATTCAGTTATACAGTTATACATTATACAGTTATACAGTTATACAGTTATACTGTTATACATTATACAGTTATACAGTTATACAGATATACATTATACAGTTATACAGTTATACAGTTATGCATTATACATTATACAGTTATACAGTTATACAGTTATTCATTTGTCAGACGCTTTTATCTGAAGTATCTTACAGTGTTATACATTATACAGTTATACAGTTATACATTATACAGTTATACAGTTATACATTATACAGTTATACAGTTATACAGTTATACAGTT
Organism: Triplophysa yarkandensis; assembly: GCA_033220385.1. Classification (NCBI taxonomy): domain Eukaryota; kingdom Metazoa; phylum Chordata; class Actinopteri; order Cypriniformes; family Nemacheilidae; genus Triplophysa; species Triplophysa yarkandensis. Next base: position 4,008,463 of record CM065671.1, on the reverse strand, counting down.
ATACAGTTATACAGTTATACAGTTATACAGTCATACAGTTATACAGATATTCATTTGTCAGACGCTTTTATCTGAAGTATCTTACAGTATTATACATTATACAGTTATACAGTTATACATTATACAGTTATACAGTTATACATTATACAGTTATACAGTTATACAGTTATACAGTTATACAGTCATACAGTTATACAGATATTCATTTGTCAGACGCTTTTATCTGAAGTATCTTACAGTATTATACATTATACAGTTATACAGTTATACATTATACAGTTATACAGTTATACATTATACAGTTATACAGTTATACAGTTATACAGTCATACAGTTATACAGATATTCATTTGTCAGACGCTTTTATCTGAAGTATCTTACAGTATTATACATTATACAGTTATACAGTTATACATTATACAGTTATACAGTTATACATTATACAGTTATACAGTTATACAGTTATACAGTTATACAGTCATACAGTTATACAGATATTCATTTGTCAGACGCTTTTATCTGAAGTATCTTACAGTATTATACATTATACAGTTATACAGTTATACATTATACAGTTATACAGTTATACATTATACAGTTATACAGTTATACAGTTATACAGTCATACAGTTATACAGATATTCATTTGTCAGACGCTTTTATCTGAAGTATCTTACAGTATTATACATTATACAGTTATACAGTTATACATTATACAGTTATACAGTTATACTGTTATACATTATACAGTTATACAGTTATTCATTATACAGTTATACATATATCACTGTAGATACAGAGGTAAGATGTCTTCAAGAACACTTCAGTTATTATCTGCTGACACTGAGATTCAGACCAACAACCTTCTGATTACAAGATCAACTCTCTCACCACCAGAACACAACAGACAGTTCACTGGTTCACATCTCAGAGTCAGCAGACAATAACTGAAGTGTTCTTGAAGACATCTTACCTCTGTATCTACAGTGATATATGTATAACTGTATAATGAATAACTGTATAACTGTATAATGTATAACAGTATAACTGTATAACTGTATAATGTATAACTGTATAACTGTATAATGTATAACTGTATAACTGTATAATGTATAATGCATAACTTTATAACTGTACAATGTATAACTGTATAATGTATAACTGTATAATGTATAACTGTATAATGTATAACTGTATAACTGTATAATGAATAACTGTATAAGTGTATAATGTATAACAGTATAACTGTATAACTGTATAATGTATAACTGTATAACTGTATAATGTATAACTGTATAATGTATAACTGTATAATGAATAACTGTATAACTGTATAATGTATAACAGTATAACTGTATAACTGTATAATGTATAACTGTATAACTGTATAATGTATAACTGTATAACTGTATAACTGTATAATGTATAATGCATAACTTTATAACTGTACAATGTATAACTGTATAATGTATAACTGTATAATGAATAACAGTATAACTGTATAATGTATAATGTATAATGTATAACTGTATGACTGTATAATGTATAATGCATAACTTTATAACTGTATAATGTATAACTGTATAAAGTATAACTGTATAATGTATAACTGTATAATGTATAACTGTATCATGAATAACTGTATAACTGTATAATGTATAATGCATAACTGTATAACTGTATAATGTATAACTGTATAATGTATAACTGTATAACTGTATAATGTATAATGCATAACTTTATAACTGTATAATGTATAACTGTATAATGTATAACTGTATAATGAATAACAGTATAACTGTATAATGTATAATGTATAATGTATAACTGTATGACTGTATAATGTATAATGCATAACTTTATAACTGTATAATATATAACTGTATAATGTATAACTGTATAATGTATAACTGTATAATGAATAACTGTATAACTGTATAATGTATAACAGTATAACTGTATAACTATATAATGTATAACTGTATAACTGTATAATGTATAACTGTATAACTGTATAATGTATAATGCATAACTTTATAACTGTATAATGTATAACTGTATAATGTATAACTGTATAATGAATAATTGTATAACTGTATAATGTATAATGTATAATGTATAACTGTATGACTGTATAATGTATAATGCATAACTTTATAACTGTATAATGTATAACTGTATAATGTATAACTGTATAATGAATAATTGTATAACTGTATAATGTATAATGTATAATGTATAACTGTATGACTGTATAATGTATAATGCATAACTTTATAACTGTATAATGTATAACAGTATAATGTATAACTGTATAATGTATAACTGTATGACTGTATAATGTATAATGCATAACTGTATAACTGTATAACTGTATAACTGTATAATGCATAATGCATAACTTTATAACTGTATAATGTATAACTGTATAATGTATAACTGTATGACTGTATAACTGTATAATTGTATAACTGTATAATGTATAACTGTATAACTGTATAATGTATAACTGTATAACTGTATAATGTATAATACTGTAAGATACTTCAGATAAAAGCGTCTGATAAATGAATATCTGTATAACTGTATAACTGTATAACTGTATAACTGTATAACTGTATAACTGTATAACTGTATAATGTATAACTGTATAATGTATAACTGTATAGTGTATAACTGTATAATGTATAAATGAATAACTGTATAATGTATAAATGAATAACTGTATAATGTATAACTGTATAATGTATAACTGTATAACTGTATAATGAATAACTGTATAAGTGTATAATGTATAACAGTATAACTGTATAACTGTATAATGTATAACTGTATAACTGTATAATGTATAACTGTATAATGTATAACTGTATAATGTATAACTGTATAACTGTATAATGTATAACTGAATAACTGTATAATGTATAAATGAATAACTGTATAATGTATAAATGAATAACTGTATAATGTATAACTGTATAATGTATAACTGTATAACTGTATAATGTATAACTGAATAACTGTATAATGTATAAATGAATAACTGTATAATGTATAAATGAATAACTGTATAATGTATAACTGTATAATGTATAACTGTATAATGTATAACTGTATAACTGTACAATGTATAACTGTATAACTGTATAATGTATAACTTTATAACTGTATAACTGTATAACTGTATAATGTATAATGTATAACTGTATAACTGTATAACTGTATAATGTATAACTGTATAACTGTATAACTGTACAATGAATAACTGTATAACTGTATAATGTATAACTGTATAATGTATAACTGTATAACTGTATAACTGTATAATGTATAACTGTATAATGTATAACTGTATAATGTATAACTGTATAACTGTATAACTGTATAATGTATAATGTATAACTGTATAACTGTATAACTGTAAATGTATAACTGTATAACTGTACAATGAATAACTGTATAACTGTATAATGTATAACTGTATAATGTATAACTGTATAACTGTATAACTGTATAATGTATAACTGTATAATGTATAACTGTATAACTGTATAACTGTATAATGTATAACTGTATAACTGTATAATGTATAACTGTATAATGTATAACTGTATAATGTATAACTGTATAACTGTATAATGTATAACTGAATAACTGTATAATGTATAAATGAATAACTGTATAATGTATAAATGAATAACTGTATAATGTATAACTGTATAATGTATAACTGTATAACTGTATAATGTATAACTGAATAACTGTATAATGTATAAATGAATAACTGTATAATGTATAAATGAATAACTGTATAATGTATAACTGTATAATGTATAACTGTATAATGTATAACTGTATAACTGTACAATGTATAACTGTATAACTGTATAATGTATAACTTTATAACTGTATAACTGTATAACTGTATAATGTATAATGTATAACTGTATAACTGTATAACTGTATAATGTATAACTGTATAACTGTATAACTGTACAATGAATAACTGTATAACTGTATAATGTATAACTGTATAATGTATAACTGTATAACTGTATAACTGTATAATGTATAACTGTATAATGTATAACTGTATAATGTATAACTGTATAACTGTATAACTGTATAATGTATAATGTATAACTGTATAACTGTATAACTGTAAATGTATAACTGTATAACTGTACAATGAATAACTGTATAACTGTATAATGTATAACTGTATAATGTATAACTGTATAACTGTATAACTGTATAATGTATAACTGTATAATGTATAACTGTATAATGTATAACTGTATAACTGTATAATGTATAATGTATAACTGTATAACTGTATAACTGTATAATGTATAACTGTATAACTGTATAATGTATAACTGAATAACTGTATAATGTATAAATGAATAACTGTATAATGTATAAATGAATAACTGTATAATGTATAACTGTATAATGTATAACTGTATAACTGTATAATGTATAACTGAATAACTGTATAATGTATAAATGAATAACTGTATAATGTATAAATGAATAACTGTATAATGTATAACTGTATAATGTATAACTGTATAATGTATAACTGTATAACTGTATAATGTATAACTTTATAACTGTATAACTGTATAACTGTATAATGTATAATGTATAACTGTATAACTGTATAACTGTATAATGTATAACTGTATAACTGTACAATGAATAACTGTATAACTGTATAATGTATAACTGTATAATGTATAACTGTATAACTGTATAACTGTATAATGTATAACTGTATAATGTATAACTGTATAATGTATAACTGTATAACTGTATAATGTATAATGTATAACTGTATAACTGTATAACTGTAAATGTATAACTGTATAACTGTACAATGAATAACTGTATAACTGTATAATGTATAACTGTATAATGTATAACTGTATAACTGTATAACTGTATAATGTATAACTGTATAATGTATAACTGTATAACTGTATAACTGTATAATGTATAATGTATAACTGTATAACTGTATAACTGTATAATGTATAACTGTATAATGTATAACTGTATAACTGTATAACTGTATAATGTATAATGTATAACTGTATAACTGTATAACTGTATAATGTATAACTGTATAATGTATAACTGTATAACTGTATAACTGTATAATGTATAATGTATAACTGTATAACTGTATAACTGTATAATGTATAACTGTATAATGTATAACTGTATAATGAATAACTGTATAACTGTATAATGTATAACTGTATAATGTATAACTGTATAACTGTATAATGTATAACTGTATAATGTATAACTGTATAACTGTATAACTGTATAATGTATAATGTATAACTGTATAACTGTATAATGTATAACTGTATAACTGTATAATGTATAACTGTATAATGTATAACTGTATAATGTATAACTGTATAATGTATAATGTATAACTGTATAATGTATAACTGTATAACTGTATAATGTATAACTGTATAACTGTATAATGTATAACTGTATAACTGTATAACTGTATAATGTATAACTGTATAACTGTATAATGTATAACTGTATAATGTATAACTGTATAACTGTAAATGTAATTGAAGTGCACTGGGATTCGAACCTTCTGCTTGTGTTGCAGTACATATGTTCAGACACAGATGAAATGTTCTGCTTTCAGTCTATAGACATGTATCTGTGTGAAAGGTCACATATATATATTATATATCACATTTACATATGGGCAGTTTTGAGACTTATATAACTATATGATGGGATCTTATTTTTAAAATTATAAAGTATTAGGAAGACACACATCAACAACAGACACTTTATTTTAAACATGAGCATTTGTGTGTAAATCTGTACTTTTTAAACTCAACCGTTTTGCTGAGACACCAGGGTCAGTTGTATTATGGGATGGCATCGCTGCCGGGTAATGAAAACAGAAACAACACGGCACTACTTTCTGCACACGAGCGTGGCGGAGGCAGAACTTCTGCGCTGCGGGCGGACGCGGACGGATACGAGCTTCAGGTTCACGGTGATCCGGTCCAGTGTTCAGTTTCACGGAGCGCGAGACAGACACGGGTGGACACTGAGAGACGTTTAAATCCCCCGGGCTCAAATCATCCGCAGAATCACGAGGAAACCCACGGGCTTTATTTCGGTGTGTCGTGACGCTGTAAATGCGCTGTCGGTGTTAAAGCGTCGTGGGTTTTGTTCGCTATGGTGGTCGGGAAGCGGTTCCTGTGTGTAAGCGGAGAGCAGCCGCTGGAGCCCGCGGACATCTCGCGCTGGTGCTGGAGATCCGGAGTCATCCGAGCCGTCAATCACAGAGAGACCGACAACACCGAACTCACAGTGAGTACACACACACACACACACACACACACACACACACACACACACACACACACACACACACACACACACACACACACACACACACACACACACACACACACACACACACACACACACACACACACTGTACACACACTGTACACACACTGTACACACACACACACACACACACACACACACACACACACACACACACACACACACACACACACACACACACACACACACACACACACACACACACACACACACACACAACATCACTAGAAACACACACACACACACACACACACACACACACACACACACACACACACACACACACACACACACACACACACACACACACAACATCACTAGAAACACACACACACACACACACACACACACACACACACACACACACACACACACACACACACACACACACACACACACACACACACACACACACACACACAACATCACTAGAAACACACACACACACACACACACACACACACACACACACACACACA
>CM065671.1:3976576-3999076 GCA_033220385.1 Triplophysa yarkandensis | reverse complement strand
AGAGAGAGAGAGAGAGAGATTGCTCTTTGTTCAGTATGACAGACACTATGACCCTGCACTGTTTTCCTTTGACAGCAACTCATCATTTAATACCTTTGATAAAATCATGAGTGCTCTCTCTTTGTGTGATTTTGCTCGAGCCGAGGACGATGATCTTAATTGTCTGCAGATTTGATTTATATAATGTAAAGATACCCTCCCGAAATCCTTTGTGTATGCGACATGACGGTGGTGTGCAGAACAGATTCATGGCTGATACTGAACAAGATTAAACATTAAAGGTGGACAGAAGCATTAACCTGCTGAGCGTTGTGGCGCGTGGATTGCGACGGTAGATTGCCGAAACATTGAAGGACGCTGCATAAGTGAATGCCATGAGGTGGAAAAACTCTGAACCTTTGTACTTTATAATTGGGTTAGATTTATGCCCTCTTATTTACTTGTCAATCTCATGAAACATACAATCTTATAAGTATTGGATTACAATAGCTAAACTTTGAAGTGTTTAGTAGCTGTGTTAGCATGTTCATCTATTAAGGTTTGAGAAACCTGTCTGATAACAGACTCCATTACTGCCCTTCTATTTGGTAATGCCAGAAATACTATACAAAAACAATATTTCACCAGTGTTATGTTTGACTGTTATTTTTAATGCAAACCGTCATGTCCTAACACTATTGACCCGATGGAAGGTTAGATACGTTATATTTGTTACCTTAATTTTTTCATGTTGTAAAACTGATAGATTACTCATAACCTCTGAGATATTTGGAACGGTTTTAAATTAAGGTTTGTCTGTAACATGGGACACTCATAGATTTTCTTCTTCTGTCTAACCTGGACTGAATCCCTCCAATTTAAACTTTTCTCTGTTCAAATTTAACAAGAATACTCAACACTCTTTAATATGAGAAACTGTGCAACACTATAAACAGTGATATTCAATTTCTGACCAGCATCAGTGAGTTCACTCCAGGAGAATCCCTGTGAGGAGATGGGTCTCAAGTGCTGCTCATGGGTCGTCCGAGATACATAGCATAACTTTTTAGGGAAACAATCATAAAGCTGAACTTGTCTCTGTTAATGTTTGGAAACTTTTCCTAGATATAAACAACATTACATGTTCTCTAGATTAGCATAAGTTTGACAGAAACTGCCTTTGATACCCTTTCTTTAAGAATTGAATGAATGAATGTTGATAGTTTTCAAACGTTTATATTATGCATAGATTTTGATAGTTGACTGAATCCTTACTGAAAAATCCTTACTGTCACAATAACAACAATGTTGTTATATCTAGTTATTAATGTTACAACATGAATTATAAATCAGTTCTGGTTCTTGTATCTGATTAGCAGAGAGCCATGCAATATTCGATCAGAGACATCACAGAAACCGATGACATTTCTGTAAATGTACGCAATGACATAAAAACAATGTAAAGTATTAACTGTTTCTGTCTTTAATACACATACATATCATATACACAGTCATTCATGGGCACATTCATTTTAAGTTCTCTTTAACTTCACTGTATTCATTTAAACAAGGTGCTTTCTTAGTATCAGTAACCGAGGCTTGTTTAACGGTTTTGCTGCGCTGGAATTCAGCGCTGAAGAAGTCCCCAAGTTCCCTGACATATCGAAAGGTTTTAAAGACACTTAGACGCTGTTTGTGATTTATATACACACTTGTGCCGTAGAACTGGTGTATAAATGCAATATGGCACTCGTAGTCGTGTGATGGCGCTCTATATCAGCGGCTGGGATTGTCTCCTGTACTGTGGCCTCTGACCTAATCACAGCCATGCTGATATAGAGAACCATCACGCTCCTACTCGTGCTATATTGCATAAATAATCCATTACACTATATTCTATACATTTTATGTATATTGTCATTCAGCGTGTTCAGACAGTTTGTAAGATACACATAAAATTATGCTTTAACCGTGTACAGTGTACAACAAACGATTGGACTGTATCCATAGCAACACCGGATCAGTGGTGTGCATTACGGCATTGCTGTTTTGAACAGGTTTGCGCTTAACTCGTCAAACTCCAAAAGAGGAGCGACTGGTTTCATTGTCTTCCATGTATTCAATGGCAGTTGTCATGACAGCTATGGGGACAATGTGTTGAACAGCAGGTCAGAGGGTCAGGGTCATATTTGTCATACATAATTCAATCCTTTACTTATCTTTAATACCTAATGTAATTTGGTTTTTCATTTTCTTTTCTCATATTGATTTTTCTTAGAATTTTTTGGTAATAAAACTGATTCTGATTCTGATGAATACATATACAGCTGAACTTATTAATGATAGGACGTAAGTGCATTTATTGGAGCCATGAAGGCGGAATTCTCTCTGTGTGAACGGACACAATAGCTACGGAGGTCTGAATAACTCTCGGGTGATGCAACGAGTGTCGTATATCCTCTTATTTCTCAGCAACAGATCTGTGACACACAGCAAGACTATTCCTCTATTTCTTTGTCGGATTCACATAAGAAAGCCGCCCGCACTTCACTTGCTTAATTAACGTCCAATTGTGGGCACTTCTTGCATTTAAAGGCACACTAACAGTGTTGATTTGTTTAGACGTTGTGTTAAGCGGTCAAAAATAACGCACAAACGGTGTAAGGCCAGTTTTCTGTAGGCTGTAACATGGTGCAGTGTTGCAGCAATATGTGCTATTGTTCAATGTGCTGTTAAATAAAACCAGATGTGTGCTGTTCAGTACTGTACTGTATACTTGTTTCAGTGCATACTTTCACAAATCAAATAAATGGACTGTTACTCTGAGGGCTTTTTTTAGCACTTCCATCTGAGGTGGCAACGGTGCAGTTTGACAGGCCTGCTGGAATGTGATCTTAATGAAATTCACTTCTGAACAAGTGAACTCTTGTTGGCTCATGAAGGTAACACAACTGTGGCACAGACGCACATCTTGGCAATAACCATTTGCTTTGAGCGATACTGGAGAGCGATATCGAAAAGAGCGTCGTCTCAACTTCTCTTTTTAAATTGGCACGGATGTTATTGCCCAATAATGTGTGAGGCAGTGAAAGTGTTGTAATGCCATTTCACTGTAAATATATGTGTGTAAATTCAGTATCAGATGGAAATTTACATCTGGAAAAGGTTTGTTTTGTCCCAATCATGGCTCTTGTGGCAGTTTGGCAGGATGTGAAAGAGGTTGTTGAATGTCTGCGTTTATTTAGTTTTGTTGTGCCCGGGGCTTAAAAGCAACACCCACGAGCTGGAGGCGGCATTGTGCAGTATGACACACCTTTAAAGAGAGGCCCGGTGGGACGTGTGTATATGCCTGAAGCCAAGACACACACGCACGCACGCACGCACGCACGCACGCACACACACACACACACACACACACCCTTGGCATGTAGGAAACAGCATGTGGCTTCTGCACTTCAGATGTGGAGAAAATCTCAGGGGAAATATGAGCGCAATTACGGTGAGCAAAGAAGCGTCCAGAAACAATGCTGAAATCTGCTCCATTCATCATGTCATGCCAGATCTCACATTCTTCAACACCGCTTTTATATTTGTAGCGGATAAATATCTCATTATGATTTGGGGCTCAGCGATTTTGTTATTATGTTGTGGTTTCCAATGAAGCACTTAAAACAGGTGTGATATATCAAGATTTTGACTGATGTGTTTTAAGTCAAGATGAGCTAATACAAATGTGCATTTGTTAGACTTGTGTTAACGTTAGCTGCTGTTCATAAATCAGTGTAAACACGTACAATAAAAAAGTAGCATTGCATTGGTTTGAGGACAGGTTGCATTACACTTGCACAAAGTATTTTCAGACCGTACATGTAAAATTCAGCAGCACATGCAACCAAAATGATCACAATCTCAAGCATTGGCTTTATCACAGAGTGATTATAAAGGAAGTGATCATATCTGTTTTAAATCATCATTAAACACATTCCATCAAGTCAGTTTTAGAAAAGCACTGACTCAAGAGAACGCTTCTGAGTGCCAGACAAGTTGAGCATTTGACTTTTTGTTGTTTGTCCAATGGATTGCGGGTTGTCCTGCCTGGAGGAGATTACTGAGTGTATAAAATCAGTGTCCCTTAAATGAAGTTGGGTTCTCTGTCTTGTGAGAAACACTATTCTTTGTTTGGAAGTTCTATGGACTTCATTGATTAGTTCCATACAGTGGAAATATGACCTTTAGCAGATGTTTGAGGTTTTGCCATGACTCGGCGTGATCCACACTCTTGCCAGCTTTGTCCTTGTTGTGTCTAGGGTTTCTTATCTTTGATAAGATACGAACCATTAAAATATCGACATATTCAAATGCGCAAGTGCTATCACGATGGATGTGTAATAAACATCGATTATGAGTTCAATACAACCGCTTTGTTAATTAGTATCATTTCAGCTCCGTATGGTTTGTATTAACATGTACTGTAGAGACATGTTTGGTGTTACGCATTGTTTCCTACACAATTCTGTTGTGTACTGAGGCCAGCAAAACATCTGTAAAATCTTTGATATACACATTGACAATTTAAGATCTGAGTTGAATGTTAAGTAGGCAAAATTCTACAGACTGAATTCAAGTTTTGACTGAAGAATGTCTCGTGAGAGTGACACCTCTCACACATTGTGTTTATTTTTGGCATGCAGGCAGATCAAATAAATCCCCCGTTCTACGATGAATGGATGTTAAAGAGCTGTTTTTGGTTGTAGATGTGCTTTTAAGAAGTCTGTACAAGACTATTCCCCCTTATTTCCTGTCTGTGCGTTTAATAATAGTGCTAAAATGTTTACTATGACCTTTAGTGTAAAGAAGTGTTATCAAATACAAAACGCCATTTACATTTACATTTACCAATCCAAACTGACTAACATTGTGCTGATACATTTGATGTTTCTGGTGTTGTAAGCGCCATTGCTCTTTCCACTGAGCTAAAGGAAAGCTTTCATGACACAATAGCTCTTTAATATAAATAAGAGGGAATAACAAAACCACATATCACATGTGCATCTTTTTTCTGCCTTACCTGCATGTGATAAATGGATGCTGACGTTTGCTGCGTCACGTATATTAGCCTGAGCCAGCGTTTGGCATGTTTCACATACTTTGTGAATAAAGAACCTGTCATGTGGCCATACATAAATCTAGAGTACCTTAACAAAGGCAGAAGAAGGACACACTGGTAATGTGACAGACACATTTTTATTTTTCTATCTGCCTTCTGGTTCATTTGTTTTTTACCTGACCCGAATGAGTCTTATATGGATTATTCTTTCCTCTCTTTTATTCTCTATTCTTTATTTTATTCTATTTTGGATGAGCTGTCACACTAAACATAAAATATTTAAAAAGTAAAGGCACTGGAGATGAGGCTCTGTTTCATAACTCAAAATTCATCATCCCTTCTTTGGATCATCTGTGCAGATCCTGTTTGCCGAGGAAAGCAGATAATCAAACGGACTCGCTTATGACTTGCCATTTGGAAGTCTGGCAGTGTGAGCAGGGAGTCAGCGTGCAGGATGTTGTGAATTTAATGTGAGCAGAGGTCCCTGAAGGCCGGCTTAATGGGATGGGTGCAGACACGGCTCGCCTGTAGACGGATTTAAGGACGAACAGAGTACGCTCTATTTTCCTCAAGCTAGATTCAATGCAGAAGTGTAGAAAAGCACCAGGCCTGTGCGCGTGTGTGCCCGCTGGCGTGCCCGCGTGCGTGCGTGCGTGTGTGTGTGTACACGTGCGTGTGTGTACATGCAGGGAAATACTCGGGATGCATTCACATACCCGCTGCTGGAATTTTCTTTCCTGCAGGTGGATGTTGGCACTGGGGCACTGCATGTCAGGCATGAAGGAGAAGAAAGGATTGCTGTGAATATGTGGAATGAAAAATGGGCCCCATTGTATCATGGGTAAAAAGACATGTTTTTTGCAGAGCTCTATTTTCAGATTAGTTTGTCAAGGAATGGCAAAATAAGAATATTTGAGAGCAGGATTGTGCTTCGAAATATAAGATACACAAAACAATGCATTAATGCTCTATGATAGTCATATACGCTCATGTTTCTATTGCGATTTCACAAACAATATCAGAAACAACTGATGAGCCTTTGTCTTCCCCTAAAGAAATCCAACATTGGTGATAATCATATTGAACATTTTATTGTTTGTCTGGAGTTAAATTGTTATAATTGTTAGTTTTATTATTTACCTTGTTGCTTTGCATCTTTCTTCACGTCTATAAAACACTTGCATTTACTTCCTGTCTCCAAGTGTACACTGATTGGTCAAACAGTCTAGTCTACTGCTATTGGTCAACTCTGCAGTCACTTACTCCATCATCACAAGTGATGAGATGACATCATGTGAATCTAGTTACTTTTGTAACTGGTCTCTGAAACACATCAATGAAGTAACCGAAGGACTGCAATCCTGATGTTCACTGTAGTCCAACACAACTGATTTCTGTTAAAGATGATAACTTGGTTTATCATGAACTTTAGGATTTATAACTTCAGAGATCATTGACAGGAACGAACACACAAAAACACACAGAGGAACTGTAAAATGAGGGGAAGGGTCTCTTTCAATCCCAGAATAATACTTTATGTTGTTAGTTACTAATCTAAACACGTTTATTAACTTGAGTATTTTGATGAGTAAAAACTCTGTTGAGGCTTAAAATAATTCCAGAGTTGTGTTTTTTCTGTGACACGCTTGAATTAACTTTCAACTGCTGGAAAAGCATATCCTGTTTTTGTAGAGTTTAACTTAATGTTCAATTTCAAAATCCTCATGGATTTGTTCTGTGTGACACAAACTGAGATGTAGCTCCATTGGAAAGCTCTTGAATATAATGATTAGATTGTTGTGTTTGGACCAATATGGGAATTTTGTAAATTGTTGATCATTATTTTATATCTAATCCGTTAGTTGTTGTAGCTTCTCTGAAGTTGAACACTTGCTCTGTCGTGCACCACTGGATTTTACTTATGAATTATTTTCTGGACTGTGTGTAGCGGTGGGAAGGGAATTTCTTCAGACTCAGACTGACATCCTGCCGGAGAGCCTCATCTGGATCTTTGTTTGCTTTTGCAATAGCCGGCCCTTTGCTAGCTTCTCCCCGGGGGTTTGTGACCAAGGGCTCGCTCAGAATATGTCAGTGCGGTTTCATCCAAGCGTGGGCGACACGTTGAAAAAGGCTGTTGTGCTGCGGCCATGTGCTTGACCACGGCGATGGCTGAACAGTCTTTGAGAACATGCTGAGCTCATGTTGTAGCGTAGTGGCCTTTGTTCACATAACCGAAGTACAAGAAACAGTAAAGGATGATTTTTATCTTCCTTTGGGGGAATGTTTCCGATAGATGTGGGACTGGTGGTAATTTAAAGCTGTTAGGGGGAGACATCCCTGTGTTCACATACAGAGGCAGACGGTCTCGGTGGTCCCGCTTTGGGACGGTGGGGATATTTTCCTCCCACACTCTTCCCACCTCTTTTTTTGGCACTTCTGGCCCTTAGTGCTCTGTGTTTTTTGGTTTTGTTTTTCTTGAATGCAATATAGTGCTTTGTTGCTTGATGTAGTGCTTCCTGTCCAGATGTGGTCATGGTTTACCATCATCAGAGGTTTGCTGATAAAGTCTAACTCTGTGCCATTGAAACAGTTAATCTTTAAATCTGCTCCTGTTGGTTTACTGCAGACTTCACCTGAGCTGAACCTCGTCTCCAGGTAACTACAGATTCTAGTCTCAGTCCACCATTTGATGTATATTTCACACAACACTGGAAAGCATTCATGAAATGCACATCGCAGGGCATCCTAGGGGTTCGGTCCAAATGTTTACCAGACATTTGGGACCATCAGGAGCATCAAGATTCATTTTTCTGTTTGAAATGGTTGATATTAATTATTAAAGATACAGTTTTTGAATGGTCTTTAATTGCAATTATTTTTCATGAATGAATGATTAAAGACAGAGATCGGTATCAAACAGGTTTATAGGAAGTGAAGTGAAGTGACGTTTCGTTTCAACACTTGAACCACCAGAACACGATTTATATGGCTCAGTGGTGGACCAGACTTTATGCAAATGTCCAGAAAATCAAGACTATATATATATACATGTGTTTATTCTGTCTCCAAATACACAGAAAAAGCGAAGACCGTGTCTGTCGTGCTGAGCAAAATGCATGAACGTTCACATGTGGTTTTGGAATGTGATAATGGAATGTGAGATTTTGCCCGAGCTGCACTTTTTTTGCACGTTTTACTGGATAATCCCACATTGAGAGTCCAAAAAAATGAAGTGACAGCAAGGCATGTTAACAGACATATAACAGTTTAAGACAGACATATATAGTGCGCATGTATCTGTATGAGACACATCTTTGATGTGAGATGTGAAGATCTCTTCTAGGTTATATTTCTTATATGATCTGCAGATGTGTAAGTGACGGACATGTCTGGACTGCCATCATGTTACTGGTTCACATAATAAAACATGAACAATTCTCAGAATTGAGTTATATGGTTACAGTAAGCTTTTCATTATTAGGAGAGAGAGAGAGAGAGAGAGAGAGTGGGAGAGAGGGAGAGAGAGAGGGAGAGAGGGAGAGAGGGAGGGAGAAGAGAGGGAGAGAGGGAGGAGAGAGAGGGGAGAGAGGAGAGAGAGAGGGAGAGAGGGAGAGAGAGAGAGGGAGAGAGGGAGAGAGAGAGGGAGAGAGAGAGAGGGAGAGAGGGAGGGAGAGAGGGAGAGAGGGAGAGAGAGAGGGAGAGAGGGGAGAGAGGGAGAGAGAGGGAGAGAGGAGAGAGGGAGAGAGGGGAGAGAGAGAGGGAGAGTGAGAGGGAGAGAGAGCGAGGGAGAGAGGGAGGGAGGGAGAGAGGGAGGGAGGGGAGGGAGAGAGGGAGGGAGAGAGGGGAGAGAGAGAGAGAGAGAGGGAGAGAGCGAGAAAGCGAGGGAGAGAGCACTAGGGTGAGAGAAAAAAGTGGAAATGAAGTTTCCATTCCATGCTGCAGTGTTTGCCTTCACTGGATTTTGGCGGGTGTCCTGTGTCCAGACTTCTGTCTTCCATTTGGAGGCTGAAATACCCGCTGTGTTCTACTAATTGGCATCAGGACATGTACATCATCCTCAAAATGTTGAAATTTTTTGGCTGGTGTTTGCCTGTTTATTGAGTAACACGTCTGCAAGCAATTGACACAACTTTCAGAGTCTGTTTTCAAATTAAAAATAAGCGTTTCCAATGCTGTCCTGCAAGAGGTCACAGGCTATTTTTAAACATTTTTGACGTTTTCAGTAGTTTGCATCCTGCTGTTGTTTATCTCTGGGTTTATTATTTCCCTGTGAAAGATATATTGTAACACAATGACATGTATTGTAACAATATGATCAGTGTATTCTGTAGTAACACAATAATGTTTATAAGTAAATATTTGTGCACATATAAAGTATTGTGTTGTGCAATGGTTATTTCATAAAAGGTTTGTTATAGGTTGTGTTGATGTGGTATGTGTCCCACTTCTGACACAAACAGATTTATTCTTTGTTTTCAGTAAAGCGTGCTCAGCATGTACTTAATGTCTTTAACTTGAATGATTAGTGAATGCAGTCCTGCGCTGGAGCTTCTGCATTGAGCAGCTGAAATTCATTTGCTTTGATTTACACGGTTGACCCCTCAGAATGTGAGCCGTTGTTGAGAAATACGGTGGCCCCTCAACAGGAAACGCAGACAATGCCAGTAATGATTGTGAAAAATGAAAAGCTGTTTTCCATGATGTCAGAAGCAGACGTTGAAATGAACTGAAATATTTTGTCGGGGTGTGTGCACATGTTTCCCGTTTTTAGGGTTCACCTGACCTGCTCGACAGGCACATGTATGTGACATAAACTTGCATCACTTGTAGTTTTCGGATCAGGTTACGGCTGTTCATCCATTGGACGTTTGACTGAAGCACATCCTGTTTTCTTAGTTAACAGAAACGTGGCAGAAACTCGCCGTGATAGAAAGGAAAGAACGTGAACAAGAGAAGGAAAAAAGTGAGAGTCAACTGTGCAGCCTTTGTTGAGATTTATATGACATGTGCCGGAATTCACATTTTTGCCCGCAGCTGAAAGACATTAAAATCATGTTAAACCTGAGCTCTGTTTAAAAAACGGCCCTGCTTCCATAACCCTAGATAAAGGTCAACAATGTCCCACAATGAACCGACAACTGCATGAATGACTTAAATAACTTCAGCGTCCGATCTCTGTCAGTGTTATAATGACTCATTTCATTAATGATTTGTTTGTGTCATTGTGACGTTTGAAAATTGCATGAACTATTTTTCTTTCGGCATTGAAATATAGTCATGGAAGCTGATGCAAACAAACAAGTTAATCAGCTGTACCTAGACGATATTAACTATATTACAATACTCTTGTGTTACCTTTTTATACAAGAAATAAACATACATCAATCTAGTAAACTTAATTATTCCAGTCAATTGATATATGTCTTATTGTACATAAGATAGCATTTCATATATTTATAAAATTTATATTGGGCCTTGTATGCAGCACTTACTGTTTTTTATTGTATGTTATTATTGTAAATAATTGTTGAAAATAGAAACTGCATATATAATTCTTGCATGTATTCCTGCAGTGGGCATTTTGGATCAGAAGGATGTTGAGGCATTTGCGTTGTTGTCTGGGTGTGATTTGATGTTGTGATATGAGGCCAGCATATGTTGTAGTTAATGCTTGTGTTTATGGACAGATGGCTGTCGCACATCAACCTCTTTGACAGAGAGCGACACCAGAGAGAATGCGGTAATATCGATGTTATCTGCTGGGTGTAAACAAGCTTGTGTTACTGTAGGTCACTCTTTATTTCTCTCTTTTCTCACATGTTCATACACAACGTGAATACCCAATTATGGAGGAATGCAGCTGACCTGATTTTCTGGTGTCAGATGAGGACTGCTCGTGAAGCGTCTGCGTGAGGCGAGTCACAGCTGATGGTTTTCCCCTATGGCATTCCATGATCTTACATGTCAAAACACAGTGTTACAGCCGGGCAATGTGATGACAGAAAAGTGTCAGTGGTTATTATGGCTAAAATTGAATTCACCGGTTTTTTTAGAAAGGCTTATCATAAAAAAGATATTTTATAGTCTGTCTGAGATAAGTCTGAATGCACAGCATGTTCACAAACTTGTGACCACCTTGCAAACAAAGATTGGAAAGACATGAAATAAAATTACCTTTGGAAAAATTTGTGGTTATGAATTAGCAATTATTTTCAGAAATGAACAACAGCATTTCAGCCTCATATGGTTCAAACAACTGACTGTCGTCGATGCCAAGGTTCTTTGGGGGGTTTCTCGTCAAATGACAAAACCTTATCGCATGATTAACCTCATAGCAGATGTTTTTGTTCCCTCTTATAATCCAGCTCTACACCGCCTTAAATGGGTTTACTGAAACGTCCAGTTAATCAGGTAATGTGAAACAGACCCACTGTGATCTCACTAAACTCTATCTCACCTCCATGTCTCAACCTCATCATCTCCACCAACATCCTTCCATCAGCATCCTCCTCTCTCTCTCTCTCTCTCTCTCTCTCTCTCTCTCCTCTCTCTCTCTCTCTCTCTCTCTCTCTCTCTCTCTCTCTCTCTCTCTCTCTCTCTCTCCTCTCTCTCTCCTCTCTCTCTCCTCTCTCTCTCTCTCCTCTCTCTCTCTCTCTCTCTCTCTCTCTCTCACTCAATCTCCCCCCTCTCTCTAAATTATTCATCACTGGCTATAAGATGCAGCCATAGACAGATGAATTAATGCTGTGCCAAAATTAAACACAGTCCGCGTCTGAAACATCTGGTCTGGAGCTCTGTGTTCTGGCAGATGTATCTTGGGTGGTGTTTTACGACCTTGAGTTTAGGCAGACATCTCTCCTTCTGCTGTGTCGTCCCCTCCTTTTATAGGCGGCACACTCCATTTATCATCAAATGGTCAAATAAATAGTTTTTCTTAAAAATAAAGCCATTTATCAGACCCACTGAAACATCAACATCATCACAAAGTAATTCTAAAAGATATGTAGAGAAAATTATGTTTAGTGGATTTTCTCTTGATTGACTCTGTGTCAATAGATTGATGTTCGATTTAACCTAAAGTAAATGGTAAGTGCATATTGGCATTAACTTAAAGACAACTCTGAAACTCTTTCCAGTGTTCAGATATCCTGTACATGTATGAATACTTCTATATCTGATGTCATACAGGTTTAATTTTACACACAGCATGGGTAACATGATTCTCATGTTTGCTGGGTAACGAGTGATGTCAGCAATCACTCACGGCCTGATAAGTGAAGATGAAAATCCAGCCATTTACTATAATGAGATGAGTCACGGAGCGAGCGCATTGTTCATTATTGATGAACACCTTCATCTGAAGAGCAGAACTCTACTGACACCTTTCTGGAAATCACCTGACACTGACTGATCAGAACTTTATAAAGGATGTTTATTTGTTCATGCTGCTGTAATATATATATATATATATATCTTTTGTTTTGTCAGGACGGTGTGTTGTGGCTGGCTCTAGTAGTAACACAACACTCTGTGTTTGGAGAGTTGAGCTTTTGGCATTCAGGGTAATTAAGACGACCCAAGAAAACTACTTACGCTCGGCCCAAGTTTGGGTTTCACTGCCGTAAAACAGGAATCCCAGGCTAGCATGAGGGGGAAGGAAAGGACTGGGGGCAGTTGAATTGTCCTGGAGGTGTTTTGTTTGTATGGCGAGATGGCAGCCAGTGGGCTGGGTGCGGGAAAACAGGACGGCCGCTCCCTCCGCTTGTACCAGCCTGTTCTGTAATGAAGCATCGCTGTCAGGCCGTCATCTGTCTTCAGTGCCGCTTTTAGAGCCAAACACTGGAGGACGCCTTCAAGAAAGAAACACTAACCTAATACAGTCTTCCAGCGAGCACGTGTGTAATGTGAAACAGAGGACGTCTTTGTTCCCTGTACCATGTGAAAAATCTCTGCATTTTTTGCTGTGCCATAAAAGTGGTTTGTGCAGGGGTTTTTCTGAAAGGCCGAAGCGGAAGATGATGGGGGTATATTTTTCATCTGGGCACAGATTGAGGACTTTTTGAAACATCTAATTCAAGAATGCTTTGCCCTCACATGACTGAGCAGGTTGAGTTGGCTCAAGAGTGAGTGAGTATGTTGTAAAATCACTGAACTGTGTATGTTGTGCAGGTCAAGGTTATGAGGGAAGGTGATGACAGCATCTCTTGAGTTATGAATCGAGCTTCCATTATAAAGAGAAGCCGCTCTCTGGCCGCTCGAGGTTTGCCCAACAGCAAACCATGATTAATAATCTGTCCAATACTTTAAATCATACCTCAAAAACCCATCACCCCCATCAACCTTCTGTTTGTCCTTCCTCTTTTAGTTAAATATCATATTTTAGGATAGAACAGAGATTAATAAACTTGGAGTCAGCTTTTCACATGTTTTGAAAATACAGCGGTTATGTTCTCTTGACAGTCTCACAGCGCTGCTTTCTAATGTTTTTCCATCAGGGAGAACCACACATTGTTTACATTAGTACGGTCTCGACAGGATGTAGAGGCGTTTATAAATGACTGACTTGCTTTCTTCTTATGTTCACTGCAAAAAGGGTAAAACGCTCTTACAGTCAACAGATGTGATTTTAAAATGTAAACGGAGGGAACAGATATGAAGTTTGCTTTTTAACATCATATGCAGACACACAACGTTTTAAAAGCAGGAACATGTGTGACACTCCCTGTTTAAAGCTAATGTGTAAGTGTACTTTAGTAGAGTCTACCATCTCAGGATGTTGTATGGTTATAAATCTATTGTTATATATATAAGTTTATGATAGTGAAGATAAAGATAGACTTGTATTAATGTTGTGTTAAATCCAGAGCACTGGAGCTGCTAGATGATGATGATGATGATCACATGGTGAAGTCTTATCCTCTAAATTAAATGTGATAAAGAAAAGTAGTCCTTCTAACCAAACACAACTATCCTGTTTTGTAAGTTTTTCAACATGCCACAAAATAGATCATGTACATCATGCATGCTAACTGGTTTTGTATGAAGTGTTCTTAAATGGTCATTTTATTTTCTCCTTTATAACCCATGTCTTCTGTTCACTGTGTCTGTGTCTAAGAGAAAAAGCAAGCTAGCTTTGTGTATGTTTCGTCATGCATAGGTCATGAACTGTGACATCCTACTGAAACACTATAATTACACTATAATTACAACTATAGTTTATTATCTCATTATCACGTTTAAAAGATGTTGTCTTATGGATCATTTCTTCCAGTGAGTGGAAGTAAACTCTAGCAGAACGACTGGACCAAGATGAGCTTGTGTGGCCTGATAGTTTACATGTGACTCTTAGAACCATCAGCGACTTCCTGTGGACTCGCTCGCTCGCTCACTCCATTACTTTGAAGTCTTATATGTATTATTCCTTGTGCTCAGGCGGTTGTCAGGAGGGCAGTTTTATGTTTGGTGAAAAGGTCGTTTTTCGGCTAAAACCAAAACAATCGAGCCTCAGTTGAGAGGGACAGTTCTGCTCCAGATTTCAGCTGGGTCTCATCTCTGGAGACACACTTCTGTTTTTAGAGTATTGTGTTCCAGGACCATCAAACCCACAAACAGTGTTCTTGCTGTTGTTTTATTGCTTTTTTATCAAATTAAAATGTTTGCGTTTAAACAAATGAAGTATCCTGCTCCTAAACCTATCTCTCTTTCTCTGTCAGAATGTTCTGAGATGGATTGACATGTCTGGCCTTGATGCCAAATCATTTTTCCTTGAATCTCTCAGAAAGTATTTGTTCAGCTTCTGTGCATTTTAGCCAGAAGTGCCTTCCTAATCAGTTTGCCACTGTGCTAAAAACAGCATTATACATACATATATATACATTTTCCTCATGTCTTCTTGTTGTTCTTCATCATCTGAAATATAACTTAGTGTGCTAATATTTTTCTATGCTACACATTCTCCCATCATCACCTGATAGGAGTAGTATCTTTTGGCAAAGTTTATAATAGGATAGGACTGAAATTCTAAAAATCTTTTTATATTTTAATCATTCATTTCTACATGGAGGGTAACAAACATTGTCTGAAAGAAGCAATCTGTGTTCAAGCAACCAGTGATTCTCTGACATTTGACTGCAGTTTAATTCAGTCTTCTGAACATCAATCCTGTTGTTTTGGTTATTTTAGGATCAGGAATCCTTAACCCAGATTAATTTCTGAAAAAAGGAATGTTTATTAAATATGAAGTGAATACAGATGTGTAAGATGTTATTACACTGATGTCATTCATGTTTCTTACTAACACACACAAAATACTACATTATTACTCTGGGTGTACGCATGTCAAACATTTTATGTTGGTTTGTGTAGTAGGAGTAAAACTAACACAGATTTATAATATTGACTGTGTATTGTTTATGTAATGTTGTCATTTAACTCATCAGAGTACTGCTGTCAGTCAGTGGGACTTAATGTCACGAGCATTAGTTTTAATATCTTGTGTGATTTGTGCGTACTAATCCAGTAGTTCTGATGTCAGAAGGGATTTGCTGATGTTGACAGTCTATCTATATGTGAGTTTAGCATTCATGTCTGTCAGTCATGTGAGTGTTTTTAATGTGTCTGTCCATTTGAGGCTATGACAGTAAAACCACCGCCATCTCAGATATTTAGCAAAGACTCTTTGTTTTCGGAGTATTATTATTGTTTAATCAGATGACTCAGATTATCGATCACACACTACACACACACACTGCGCCCTGCACACTCACTGGGTCATTAGAATGGTTTTTGACCAGAGAAGGTCAGTAAAAACAGATGTGTGTGTGGTTTGTGTGTCTCTATGTGTTGTGTACAGGTGTCCTTCCCTGTCACTAGCTCTCCTCTTCCCACAGAAACGCACACACGTACCAGCACACACGCACGCACGCACATGCACATACACACACGCATACACACGCAGACACATACACACGCATACACGCACACACACACGCACGCACACACACACACACACACACACGCACGCACGCACGCACGCACGCACGCACGCACGCACATACACATACACATACACACACACACACACACACACACACACACACACACACACACACACACACACACACGCACGCACATACACACACACACACACACACACTCCTGCTGTCTCTGAGCTGTACTTGAAACGTGATCAAAATGACAAAAGGCTTTACGAGATGGCTACATTTCTCAAGGAAATGATGCTTGCCAGAGCATCTCTCCGTGGTTGCTAAGGTGTTCTGAGGGGTTTTGCTTGTTGCTATGCAGCTGCTCTTCATGGTTGCTAGGGAAATGCTGGTGTTGCTAGGTGGTTCCTCAGAATGCTGTCATTGGTTTGTTTGCATGCGTCTGAGTGTTGTCTAAGACTATAGCTCATCTACACAGGTTTCAGTTTGTGTCTGGGCTATCTAACAGTAATGAATGAGGCTCAGTTAAACATCACTGAATATAAAACATGTGGAGTACTGCACAACACACAATCCTCTTCCTGTCTGCACTGGCACATTTTTCATTAAGCAAAGACCTTTTTGTTGATGTTGGGGGTTCTCTCTCTCTCTCTCTCTCTCTCTCTCTCTCTCTGTCTCTCTCTCTCTCTCTCTGTCTCTCTCTCTCTCTCTGGTCTCTCTCTCTCTCTCTGTCTCTCTCTCTCTCTCTCTCTCTCTGGTCTCTCTCTCTCTCTGTCTCTCTCTCTCTCTCTGGTCTCTCTCTCTCTCTGTCTCTCTCTCTCTCTCTGTTCTCTGTCTGTCTCTCTCTCTCTCTCTCTCTCTCTCTCTCTCTCTCTCTCTCTCTCTCTCTCTCTCTCTGTCTCTCTCTCTCTCTGTCTCTGTTTCTGTCTCTGTTTCTGTCTCTCTCTCTCTCTCTCTCTCTCTCTCTCTCTCTCTCTCTCTCTCTGGTCTCTCTCTCTCTCTCTCTCTCTCTCTGGTCTCTCTCTCTCTCTCTCTCTCTCTCTTTCTCTGTCTCTCTCTCTCTCTCTCTCTCTCTCTCTCTCTCTCTCTCTCTCGCTCTCTCTGGTCTCTCTCTCTCTCTCTGGTCTCTCTCTCTCTCTCTCTCTCTGGTCTCTCTCTGGTCTCTCTCTCTGGTCTCTCTCTCTGGTCTCTCTCTGGTCTCTCTCTCTCTCTCTCTCTCTCTCTCTCTCTCTCTCTCTCTCTCTCTCTCTCTCTGTCACTCTGTCACTCTGTCTCTCTGTCCAGATGAAGTTATTCCTTTTTGTAGTGTAGTGATGTTGTTTTGTGTCAAATTAATTTTGTGGAGGAAATACACGGAGTAGCACCTATTATTAATATTAAGAGGAATATACACGCGAGACGAATGTGAAGTGAGGGCTTGATTAGGGGCCTATGGAAATCCCCTTCTATAGCTGGAGCTCAGGACACGAGAGCAGCTTTCTCTCACGAGCACACATATGAGTCGCATTAACACACACGCACGCACGCACGCACGCATGCACGCACACACACACACACAAACTCCTTTAGTTTCCAATTCCTTTTCCATTTTCTCCATCTGTCTGTGTTAGTTTTTCCATTTATTTTCCATCTATTCTATTGTTATTGTCATGTTTCTAACAGAGTTTGTATATTTACATTTACTCATTTAGCTGACGCTTCTTTTCCAAAGCAATTTACAAATCAGGCTTGCAAAAGAAGCATTAGAACAAGGGGTAACAAAGCAATCGTAATCCTTAATAAATAAACAACTACATACATAGTTAAAGTGCCAAGTATATATATATAATTTTTATGAAATAAAGAGTGAGCATGTCAAGTAGGTTTATCTGTGTGTTAGGTGCAAATGGAAAAGATGGGTTTTAAGGGTGGTTTTTGGATGGAAACAGTCTGCCAGACGCATTGTAACGGGCAGATCGTTTCACCTCATGCTGATCCAGAGAAGGTGCGTGTGAGAGATTTCTTACCTTGGGTCGGCACCACCAGACGTCGATCATTAGCTGAGTGCAGGGATCTGGAGGGCACATAAGTCTGTATCAGTGAATGAAGGTATGGGGGTGCTGAACCTGTGTTGGTCTCGTAGGACACGAGGAGAGCGTTGAGCTCAACGAGAGCTGCTATAGGGAGCCAGTGTAACCTGATGAAGAGAGGTGAGACCTCATGAGCTCTGCAAGGTTCTTGAAGATCACTCTTGTAACTTGGTGGATCAGAGATAAACAAGAACAATGCTCTGCTGCTCTGGCCGGCAGACACATACTGCAGTGATCACAAACACATGATCACACACGTGTGTGAATGGGTGTGCGTTCGGTGTGTTAATCACAGGTCAATTTAAGGTCATGTTGTACTGTATGAGTGTGACGGGACAGATGTCTTCATCATGACTCTCGGGTTGTGTTGTGTTGTGTCTGTTGTGTTTCAGGGAACTCTTAGCTCTTCAGCTGATAGATTATCTCAGTAGACTTGACCTACTTTAGTTTGTTTATTTTGGAACACTCTCTCTTACTCCAATCCAGACATGTCGTTTTTTGGTGACAATTGTGTCCCTCAGTTATGTCTCATGTTGGTTATTTTTATCCAGACGGTTTATCAGCCCATTTTTAAAAACTGTTGCTTTTCAAAGAAATGTCAGATTGTACTAATGCATTGCAGTAAATATTTTATGCACATATTGTGATCATTTCTTTTCAACCTAAATAGAATTAAATATCATGTGAGGTGATGTTTTCGTGTTGATTCCGGTCTTCACTGGACAGAAAGTAATAACATGTTGAATGTAATGACGGGATGAAGAAATGCCAATCAAAAAAGCATTAATTTATTGAGGTGTTTTGTAATATTTAAAGGGGTCATGATGTGTTTGTGGCTGGTCAGGTGTGGTATCTGACTGTGCTGTTGATGTGTGTGAATCAGGGTTTAGCAGGAAGGATTGAAAACAATAGCATTGTTTTGATCTGTCTGTCTGGAGAAAGTACAGAGCGTTCTCTCACCGCAGATGTTCTTCAGACTTGTGTTCTGTCTCTCTGTTAGTGGGTTTGTACAGTGAGATGAGGTTGTGTTTGATAAGATCTTGCATATGAAGTGGTTTGTGTGTGATGTGGTTATATTCTGGTACCTGAAAGACTTATTAAAGCGAGACTGTGTTTTCAGTCTTTTCTTTCATGACATAACTTAGACACTCATGCTTTAATAGAGTTTGTGCTTGTCAGATTTTCTGTTGTGTCTTTCAAGATGCCTTTTGCCATAAGATTATTTATGCCACACACACTGTAGATATATGACGTGTGTGTGTGTGTGTGTGTGTGTGTGTGTTTGTGTGTGTGTGTGTGTGGTGTGTGTAAAAGGTGATCTGGTGTGTAAGGAACACGTGTGTGTGTGTGTGTGTGTGTGTGTGTGTGTGTGTGTGTGTGTGTGTGTGTGTGTGTGTGGTGTGTGTGTGTGTAAAAGGTGATCTGGTGTGTAAGGAACACGTGTGTGTGTGTGTGTGTGTGTGTGTGTGTGTGTGTGTGTGTGTGTGTGTGTGTGTGTGTGTGTGTGTGTGCGTGTGCGTGTGCGTGCGTGCGTGCGTGTAAAAGGTGATCTGGTGTGTTAAGGAACACATGTGCCGCTGCACTGCTCTCTCTGTACATGGTTTTTTCTCTTTTATGTTTGTAAGGATAAACGTCCGAGGGGGTTTTGGTGAACGGTCCCCACAGGCTTTCTTTTGAGTGACATTAACAGCTCATTTCATCATCACCATGCCTTTGTTTTGTTTTGTTCTCGTCTCACCGGGGAGATGCCGACTACGAGAGGAGAGCGAAAGAAGCTTTGGTCTTCACTAATCTGAATCAAAGAGAAAGAGCTGAAAATATGAGTAAATCTCTTGGCTCACGCGCTCTCTGCTCCTTTGATTTGAAAGGCAGATTTGTGTTTGGATGAGGTTAGCATGCAGTGCTCGCGGATCGGTGTCTGGACCAGCAGTGATTGGACCGCAGTGTTTCAGGTCCAGCCAGTCGGTGAAATGCTGCTGTTGTTAGTGAGGGGCAGATTTTCTGAGAGCCATGCTGATAATACTGGGAGCTTTGATTCTATTGTACGTCTCTTGCTTGGTGTTTCAGTTCTATCTCAGACAACAACATGTCAAAATGACTTGTTATTTACATGCATTCATTCAGTTGTGAAATAAATCGTAATTTGGATTTTGTATAATATAATTAACTTGAAACAATAATTGTCACATTCATTTTGCAATTGATTTTTACATATAGTTAATTTGACACAATTGAATGTGTTTAAACGTTATTTTACCTATTCTTTACATCTATTAATTAAGGAATTGATTAAGTAATAATTTATCTATTTACAAATTCATTTTCCGAAGTCAATGTGTAATCATGTCAAACAATTATGATCCCAACATTTGGGCATATGAATATTTTTGTCATAATTGATCAACTCTACTTTAGTTGATTGCTTCTTATTGGTACTACTTTTATGATTATTATAATTTTATGTATATAATCAATTATTGTTAGTATTATTACCCACTTAGTTAGCTGGTAGATGTACCGTTGTTTAGTTTTGCTGCTGTCACTTTAACACCTCTATATTCCAATGTTCTCTGCTGGGATTTGGCTGGTTTATCATAGCTGTGTTGCTATATCATATGTTAATATGATGATGGTTGTTGTGTTATAAAATATATACAATATATATATATATATATATAGCGTGTTTGATAAAAATACATATAAGTGAATTGTGTGAAGGAAATAAAGAAAACCCTTACTGGTTGAGAGTAAACTAAAACACCTTTAGATGTCTCAAGGTCCTTGTAAGATTCTGTTCACCATGTACTGTCGCTTGTGTGCTCAAGTTCATTATTTCAAATGTAGACACGCTGTATTCACGCTCATAATGGATGTTAAGCACTCGGGTTTTCCAGACGTATTCACGCCGTATCGACATAAAAACATTTGAACTTTTCAGAATGCCGCAAGCGCACTGCAGATCATGTGACAAACCAATCAGCTTCCTCACTTTTGTTCATTACGTTGAAAAATCATTCATTTAGGCAATCTCAAGGCTGGTATTATTTGTAGATGTGATCATGATCGTCGTTTTAATATATAGGCCCAGATAAATAAAACTTACATAGAAAATGGTCCATACTTCAATAAATGATCTGCTGACAAACTTCCGTGTTGACAGTGACCTGTTGCATTTGAGATCAAGAACAACAAAATCCCACAAGTATGATCTAGCATGTGATCTAGACATGGTGGCTATTGTTGTCATTTGAAGAAAGACAGAATTGAACCTGGTTGATTTCCTTTAGTAAATAGAAGAATAGAGTAATAAAGTTAATGTTGTCAGGTTTGATGTGATTGACAGTGGAGTCTGACAGAAAGTGTGACTTCAGCTCAGGTCTTTTATAATCAAGTTCTTTAAATTCATTGCCACGCTCCCCAGGCGTTCAGAGCAGCTTTTGATAGAAAGAGATGTGTAGTGTATGTGATGTTAGTTGCGTAGCAACCAGCTCTTATCATCGTAACGTCTGCACATTTATTCTGTTTCTATCCCTCATATAATGTGTGTGTTCACTTCATTCAGATCCACTTCATTAAGAACAAACCAACAAAATAACATTTTCTCTGGTTGTAAGGTATAAGAGAGTTATATTCTTTTATATGTCCTCTCATCTACATTGTGTCATTGAAATAAAGAAAACCCTTTACTGGTTCAGAGTAAAACTAACACCTTCAGAGGTCTCAAGGTCCTTGTAAGAGTGCCATATTCGTGCCCATAATGGAAGTGAAGCACTCGTTTTTACCAGGCGTGTTCATGCCGCATCGAGATTAAGACATCTGAACTTTAAGGGCCATGTGACATGAACAAACCAATCAGCTTCCTTACTTTTGTTCATTACGTTGAAACATCAGCAGAAAGATGGAGCTCACAGCTCATCATTGCGGTCCAGGGATTTTTCAAGCCCTCATTACTTTGACAAAATCACATGATTTTGATATTTATTATTGACTAAATCTTGTAACAGAGTTACACCCCAGTAGTGGAAATCCATTGCGGAATTTTCCCTTTTACTAGAGAGCACAGCTGATGGTTGCTTAGCAACAGCGGACGCTTCAGGAGCGCAAGCGCGTTGTTTGAAAGGAGGAAAGCGACGCGCCAGCGTTTTCCACAGGTTTATAGGCATGACATGTAAACCGCCATATTAAAACCTTCTATGTCCATGTTTTGTGATTATATTTCCTGTCATAAATTAGAATTAGAATTTATTCTCAGTGTTTGTCAAAATCTCAAAATTTTAAAAAGTCCTTGTCAATGTTGTATTTTTAAATGATTTCTTGTTCATAAAAGATTTTCAACCTAAGAGTTTTCAGAAGGAGGATGATAAGCACTAAAATGAAATAGGCTTGGGCGGTATCCAAGTTT
>CM065671.1:3969076-3971576 GCA_033220385.1 Triplophysa yarkandensis | reverse complement strand
TTTTGCCATAGATATGTTGGCTCTCTTTTTTCTATCAGGACACTGGGCCGTTCTAAACCACTTCAGCCTTGTAGCAACCCAGACATCTATTGGCAGGGAATTTTGGCAGATAACCATCAACTTCAAACTTTATTAAGTGAAGGTCATGGCACACACTGTAGTGAAGTGAACTGACGTGACATGTTGCCAAGTATGTTGTTCCACACTTGGAAATTGTGTTCTGCATTTTACCCATTCTAGTGAACACACAGTAAGTGAACACACACTGTGAACATACACACAGAGCAGTGGGCAGCCATGATGCGGCGCCCGGGGAGCAGCGGGGGGGACGGTGCCTTTCTCAAGGGACTCACCTCAGTCGTGGTATTGCCGCTGGTTCCGGGTCTTGAATCAGCAACCTTCGTATGGGCTTGACCTCTAGCATGCATCAACACAACACCATAGACACATAACCAACCTTACTTTATTATTTGATTATTTTTAGAGCCCGAACAATATGTTTTTTTTTTATACTGATATTAGGTAGTAAAAATTACAGATAACGATGAATCGACATATATTCTTTGTATAAATTATAGTACAATACTAGGTAACTTTCCCATTGGTCTGTCCAAACTTAACTATTAATGTATATAGAACACAGAATATACATAAACATTATAGATATATAAAACATTTTTTGCAACAAAAACCTTTAATGTTGTATCAAGGATATGTATTGGCTTTTTGCTTTTGTAACTATGCGACTTACTGCCTGCTTCTAAATAACATATCATGTGCATTAAAGACAAATTTATTTTAATATTTATAAGTCCAAATGGTATGAGTAAGCAATGGGTCTTTGGAAACATTGTTGTGTATACATTTATTGACGAGTCGGCTGTGGTCCGGCCAAATAAATGCACTGCTGCACAGATGAGACGCTGAGAGATGTGACTCTCGGCCGTGAAAGTCCGTCCTCGCGCCTGTGATATAAATATGGCAAAACGATATATCAGTCGGGCTCTAATATCTATTACAAATATATAAATTACTACAATATATTCATTTATATATGTATCAAATAGATCCAAAAATGTCAGCGTGAATGACACGCATATATTTTAATGCGTTGTGAAACAGTTGTTGTAAATGATTGAATGTCTATTGTGTTATATGTGCTCTCAGACAGATAAAACGATGAAGGGATCGCAGAAACACATTTGTGTTATATTTCATGGGTTATTCATCTGTTCTTAAACCCTTATACTTCTGTGACTGATGGGTTTTTACAGTTGTCAAACACTTTAATAACAACCTAATTACTTTACCCGATGCTTCAGCAAACAGCAATTTACCCAGATACCTTGTGTGATAGTGTTTTTCTGTGTTCCTATATTTAAGGATGTTATTTTGCTCTCTCTCTCTGTGTGTTTCCTGTGTCCCTCGCTCACACATCATTGCATCCACTGCTCTATTATTTATGATGGCTATTGGAGGAGGTTTACTGGCAGGCAGAAGATCTCCTTACTCAGCATCTCCTCTCAGTTTGTTCTTTTCTCTGTTAGAAGCTGTTTGTAAATGAACCTCAACCTCTGTACCTGCAAGCGTTACTGTTTAACCGTGACTGGTTAGTAAAATCATGTGTGGTGAAATAAATAATACAGCTATTGTGAGGAATGAAAGATTGAATATCATGTGAATAGATTCTTTGGGGTTATCGGTTGATGTTTGTCGTTTATTAATATATCACTTAAAATCTTTGGTAAGCATGTGATGACTGTCTAACATCAGTCAAGAATGTCAGAAAGGGTTTAACACTGTCCTTGCACACAAGACTGTGCTAAATAAAAAAAAAATTCTTAATACTTTATCAGTTAATTAATTTGTTCGGTTAGCTTAAATATTTTAATTTTAATACCATGCAGTACAAATTTAGGATTTGTGAGATGGTTCTGGTTATTTGTGTGACATTTAAGCAAGCAAATAAAAAGGTAAAACTTCATGATATCGGCCAGAAAATCAACAGCAGATTCCGGCCATCAGCAGACCCTGACCTCTGAACATTGGCTAAAAAAGATATCTGAGTCCATCTCTAGAGGGATCCGGCAGTGAAATACTTTAGGAAGTGTCTTGTCATCTGTGTCTTGTTAACAAGCTGCGTTCACTTCTTGCATGCAGTGATATTGTTGGATAGAATTCATAATTTGACAGATGTGTTTCACATCTGATCATCAGTCTCTGTATGATCTGTAAATCTCTGTATTCATATGTCTGCAGTGATCTAAAGCTCATAACGCTGATCTGCTGTCATGTTTGGTGAAAGGTGTTCTGGTTTATAATCTTCACAGCTGTTATTTTCACCAGTTCTCATGAGTGTGTTTCACAGTCATTATTAGTATTATAATAAGAGTTTAGTTGAATCTGTGACTGTAATGTGAATGAAATTAAAGAGAGGTTCTTCATGCGTGTAAGTGTGAGGATTGTGTATTTATTGTTGCAGAACAACTGTTGAGATGAT
>CM065671.1:3959076-3964076 GCA_033220385.1 Triplophysa yarkandensis | reverse complement strand
CATAAATTGTAGTCATTGATCTCTTTAGTACAACGTCCCTGGGAACACCAAACAAATCTCTGTGATAAAAAGAACAGCATTTCGTTGATATGGTGACAAACACAAGTCTTCCGCTTCTCTGTTGGAACACAACAAAACCACGCCCCCTTTTGTGTATTCCAGTGGGCGGAGGTTAACTGCGTAAGTGATGTCACTAAAGCAGGAAGTAGTCCAAACCCGCTGTTTTCTGTAGGCGATTTCTGTCCAATAAAATATCCTATTTGGCATTGAACTCTGAGTTTTGAAGTTTACAGATATTCCTCCTACTCTAAAAACAACATTACACACTAACTTAAGTGTGAAATCACGAAATGGAATCACGGAGAACGGGACCTTTAATATATTAACATGTGTACTGTTGTGACATTATTACTTTGATGATTTCTGATTTTTAATGTGTTTTGGGTAATAGTTTTAACTGATATATTTATATATATGTTAAAGTAAGTGAGCAGTCAGTGTGCTTGATTTTCTTTGTCTCTTATTTTAGCAGCGGTGCACAGTGACAGACTCATGTATCCATTGGTTGTTATTTGTGTTCATATCTTCTCAGCAACCGTGTGTGTGTGTGTGTGTGTGTGTGTGTGTGTGCGTGCGTGCGTTCGTGCGTGCGTGTGTGCGCGCGTGTGTGTGTGTGTGTGCGCGTGCGTGCCTGCGTGTGTGCGTGTGTGCTGTACATGCACTGACTTTGTGTATTTATGTTGTGTGTTTCACAGTAAGTTCAGATATGAACCGTTTATCTCTGATGTGTTGGTTATGTAATATTCATGTTCAAACACAGAATATTATGTGTTTAAAATTGTGTTATTGCACATGTTGGGCTTCTTGTGGCTTCATGTGGATTTTGTAATATGGACATCTGCTGGTCTGGTAGTTTAAGGGGTCTTGTAGAGCCCTCTGGCTGTAGTTATATCCCAGACATTTATCTGTCGTGTTCACTGTGGTGTACTTCCATAAATAACAATAAAATACACATCTCTTATTATGACCTCATCAGTAAATTGTTCACCATGCGTACATGAAGGAATTGTTTAGAAGGTCCAGTGTGTCCCATCAGAGTAAGAGAAGAAGTCACTGTTTGTCCGTCGCTGATTCAGCATAAACATAACACCCAAGCACTAGGTTATAATAAATGTAATACTTTGAAGAAACTCATGGTGTATAAATAAGATACCTAGTCTCTTGCTTTGGAATTTTTAGAAACAGGATAACAATGACACTAATAGGGAATATAGTTAGAATAAAAAGTGTACATGCCAGAGAAGAAATAAAGATTATTAATGTTTGTAGAGCAGCATTTGTATAAAAGTAAGGTATATGTGCTTTATTCTTTTAATAATTGTGTTGTATGAAGACAATGCTCATTTTACTTTCACATGTATTGCCATTTAACATATTTTGTAATGCAATGCAATACAGTGATAATATTGTTTCATTAATTACAGCTGCACCATCTTGTTTTCCTGCATACCGTTTTGTGTTTTACATTATCGGCTCAAACGTTTTTTTTGATCAGCTGATATTTATGTTGACTCTGATGCACTTTCCATACATGATGAGCCCTACTGTTGTCAACGTTATATCTTCAATTGAGATCGGTTCCTAAGATTGGTCAAGTTTAGTAAGTACAGATCGAGTCATAGAATGTGATGATCATGGGTATAGATCTGATTATAAGTGAATAACCTCTAAATATTGATTCAGATATGAACAGTGCTGATGAAAACACATTTTTGGGATCAGATGCAGTACAGACAGTTGTATTGATGGTGTGTTCTTGTATGTGTGTGTGTGTGTGTGTGTGTGTGTGTGTGTGCGCGTGCGTGCCTGCGTGTGTGCGGTGTGCTGTACATGCACTGACTTTGTGTATTTATGTTGTGTGTTTCCCCTGTAAGTTCAGATATGAACCGTTTATCTCTGATGTGTTGGTTATGTAATATTCATGTTCAAACACAGAATATTATGTGTTTAAAATTGTGTTATTGCACATGTTGGGCTTCTTGTGGCTTCATGTGGATTTTGTAATATGGACATCTGCTGGTCTGGTAGTTTAAGGGGTCTTGTAGAGCCCTCTGGCTGTAGTTATATCCCAGACGTTTATCTGTCGTGTTCACTGTGGTGTACTTCCATAAATAACAATAAAATACACATCTCTTATTATGACCTCATCAGTTAAATTGTTCACCATGCGTACATGAAGGAATTGTTTAGAAGGTCCAGTGTGTCCCATCAGAGTAAGAGAAGAAGTCACTGTTTGTCCGTCGCTGATTCAGCATAAACATAACACCCAAGCACTAGGTTATAATAAATGTAATACTTTGAAGAAACTCATGGTGTATAAATAAGATACCTAGTCTCTTGCTTTGGAATTTTTAGAAACAGGATAACAATGACACTAATAGGGAATATAGTTAGAATAAAAAGTGTACATGCTAGAGAAGAAATAAAGATTATTAATGTTTGTAGAGCAGCATTTGTATAAAAGTAAGGTATATGTGCTTTATTCTTTTAATAATTGTGTTGTATGAAGACAATGCTCATTTTACTTTCACATGTATTGCCATTTAACATATTTTCTAACGCAATGCAATACAGTGATAATATTGTTTCATTAATTACAGCTGCACCATCTTGTTTTCCTGCATACCGTTTTGTGTTTTACATTATCGGCTCAAACGTTTTTTTTTGATCAGCTGATATTTATGTTGATTCTGATGCACTTTCCATACATGATGAGCCCTACTGTTGTCAAACGTTAATATCTTCAATTGAGATCGGTTCCTAAGATTGGTCAAGTTTAGTAAGTACAGATCGAGTCATAGAATGTGATGATCATGGGTATAGATCTGATTATAAGTGAATAACCTCTAAATATTGATTCAGATATGAACAGTGCTGATGAAAACACATTTTGGGATCAGATGCAGTACAGACAGTTGTATTGATGGTGTGTTCTTGTATTAACATTTACATTTATTCATTTGGCAGACACTTTTATCTAAAGTGACTTACAAGTATTGTTCAGTGTACATCTATCACTGTAGAGTAAAACCAACAACCTTCTTATACAAGTGTGTGTGTGTGTGTGTGTGTGTGTGTGTGTGTGTGTGTGTGTGTGTGTGTGTGTGTGTGTGTGTGTTTCTGTTGAAAAGGTTCAGAGAATAGCAGAACGTCAACATTTCTTTTCATTATAAATATGATGGGACTATACATGACCGTCATTCTTTTATTAAGAATAAACTGCAGGTTAATGTTGTCAGTTATCGTTTTTTAAGATTCTTTTAAATGTTGAGCAACATGTGACTCTGGCCTTTAAGAGAGAAATGCATAATTTAATCAATTTTATAGTCATTGATAGAAGACTTGAAACTAATGTTGTTAAGGGTTTTAGTGTCAGGTGCAGTGTGTGATGTTATCACTGAACACTTACCATCATATTCATTTCTCAGCTTGGTCTAAGACACACATGTAATGTTAAAAGTCTTGATCAGCGAGTAAAGACCCATTATCAGTCTTCAGGGATATTCCTCATCCTAATCCACACAAGGTGCTCTTGCTCACATTCACAGATTCACATCTCTTTGGTCTTCTGGCTCCGCACTGATGCGTAATTGCTGCCATATTTCATCTTTATGACCTCAAAGCCGGAGATAAGGCTCGGCGAGGTTTGCGTTTGCGGGATTGCTTGGACGTTAATTGCATGAATCTGGTCGCAGCTGCTGAGCCGCTACCTGACCCTATCAGAGCGCTGCAATTTCAATGTTTAAAGTTATTATGCAAAACAGGCCGAACAGAAGGTGAAAGCTCCATTAAACCAAATGTCACCATGTCTGACGATTCCTTTTCCCATTAGACAAACAGAGAAAAATTGTCACCTTTAAGGCCAGGACTGTGATTTTTCTACCTTTTTTGTGCGTGCGTGCGTGCGTGCGTGTTTGTGTGTGTGTGTGTGTGTGTGTGGTGTGTGTGTGTGTGTGTGTGTGTGTGCGACTTATGGTTTTCAGTAGACTTGTAATTCAGCTAAGCTGTTCTTGTGTGCGTTTAAAAAAATCCAGCATCCCATATGAAACATGTAGGTTCTCTCTCAGTGTTTGTTTATCAGTCGGTTGAGTCACTTGTGGTGAATGTCATGCATGTTTTCTGTACTGAAAGCTCCAAAATATTATCCATTTATTCTTTTAGTTGTGATTTTTGTCCGAGGTGAGTATAGTGTCTGTTCGTGTGTGTTAGCGTCTTCTGTTCTTGTGAGTCACACTGTGGGACGGCACTACCACCTGTGATGATGGAAGATCAGTTACACTGTACATAGCAACGCCCTTCTCCCTCTCTCTCTCTCTCTCTCTCTCTCTCTCTCTCTCTCTCTCTCTCTCTCTCTCTCTCTCTCTCTCTCTCTCTCTCTCCTCTCTCTCTCTCTCTCCTCTCTCTCTCTCTCTCTCTCTCTCTCTCTCTCTCTCTCTCTCTCTCTCTCTCTCTCTCTCTCTCTCTCTCTCTCTGGTCTCTCTCTCTGGTTTCTCTCTCTGGTCTCTCTCTCTGGTCTCTCTCTCTCTGGTCTCTCTCTCTCTGGTCTCTCTCTCTCTGTCTCTCTCTCTGTCTCTCTCTCTCTGGTCTCTCTCTCTGGTCTCTCTCTCTGTCTCTCTCTCTCTGGTCTCTCTCTCTCTGGTCTCTCTCTGGTCTCTCTCTCTCTGGTCTCTCTCTCTCTCTGGTCTCTCTCTCTCTCTCTGGTCTCTCTCTCTCTGGTCTCTCTCTCTCTCTCTGGTCTCACTCTCTCTGGTCTCTCTCTCTCTGGTCTCTCTCTGGTCTCTCTCTCTCTGGTCCCTCTCTCTCTCTGGTCTCTCTCTCTCTCTGGTCTCTCTCTCTCTGGTCTCTCTCTCTCTCTCTCTCTCTCTGGTCTCTCTCTCTGGTCTCTCTCTCTGTCTCTCTCTCTCTCACTCTCTCTGGTCTCTCTCTCTCTGGTCTCTCTC
>CM065671.1:3951095-3958576 GCA_033220385.1 Triplophysa yarkandensis | reverse complement strand
TGTATGTGAATGAGTGAGTGTTTTGGGTCTTTGCAGAAGTGTGTATGTGAATGAGTGAGTGTGTTGGGTCTATGCAGAAGTGTGTATGTGAATGAGTGATGTGTTGGGTTTGTGCAGAAGTGTGTATGTGAATGAGTGATGTGTTGGGTCTTTGCAGAAGTGTGTATGTGAATGAGTGATGTGTTGGGTTTGTGCAGAAGTGTGTATGTGAATGAGGGATGTGTTTGGTTTGTGCAGAAGTGTGTATATGAATGAGTTATTGTGTTGGGTCTCTGCAGAAGTGTGTATGTGAATGAGTGAGTGTTTTGGGTCTGTGCAGAAGTGTGTATGTGAATGAGTTAGTGTGTTGGGTCTGTGCAGAAGCGTGTATGTCAATGAGTGATGTGTTTGGTCTGTGCAGAAGTGTGTATGTGAATGAGTGAGTGTGTTGGGTCTGTGCAGAAGTGTGTATGTGAATGAGTGATGTGTTAGGTCTGTGCAGAAGTGTGTTTGTGAATGAGTTAGTGTGTTGGATCTGTGCAGAAGTCTGTATGTGAATGAGGGATGTGTTGGGTTTGTGCAGAAGTGTGTATGTGAATGAGTGAGTGTGTTGGGTCTGGGCAGAAGTGTGTATGTGAATGAGTGAGTGTGTTGGGTCTGTGCAGAAGTGTGTATGTGAATGAGTGAGTGTGTTGGGTCTGTGCAGAAGTGTGTATGTGAATGAGTTAGTGTGTTGGGTCTGTGCAGAAGTGTGTTTGTGAATGAGTTAGTGAGTTGGGTCTTTGCAGAAGTGTGTATGTGAATGAGTTAGTGTTTTGGGTCTTTGCAGAAGTGTGTATGTGAATGAGTTAGTGTGTTGGGTCTGTGCAGAAGTGTGTATGTGAATGAGTTAGTGTGTTGGGTCTTGGCAGAAGTGTGTATGTGAATGAGTGATGTGTTGGGTCTGTGCAGAAGTGTGTTTGTGAATGAGGGAGTGTGTTGGGTCTGTGCAGAAGTGTGTATGTGAATGAGTGATGTGTTGGGTCTGTGCAGAAGTGTGTATGTGAATGAGTGAGTGTGTTGGGTCTGTGCAGAAGTGTGTATATGAATGGGTGATTGTGTTGGTTCTGTGCAGAAGTGTGTATGTGAATGAGTTATTTTGTTGGGTCTGTGCAGAAGTGTGTATGTGAATGAGTGATGTGTTGGGTTTGTGCAGAAGTGTGTATGTGAATGAGTGAGTGTGTTGGGTCTGTGCAGAAGTGTGTATGTGAATGAGTTAGTGTGTTGGGTCTTTGCAGCAGTGTGTTTGTGAATGAGTGAGTGTGTTGGGTCTTTGCAGAAGTGTGTATGTGAACGAGTTAGTGTGTTGGGTCTGTGCAGAAGTGTGTATGTGAATGAGTGAGTGTGTTGGGTCTGTGCAGAAGTGTGTACGTGAATGAGTGAGTGTGTTGGGTCTGTGCAGAAGTGTGTATGTGAATGAGTGAGTGTGTTGGGTCTGTGCAGAAGTGTGTATGTGAATGAGTGATGTGTTGGTTCTGTGCAGAAGTATGAATGTGAATGAGTGATGTGTTGGTTCTCTGCAGAAGTGTGTATGTGAATGAGTGATGTGTTGGGTCTGTGCAGAAGCGTGTATGTGAATGAGTGATGTGTTGGGTTTGTGCAGAAGTGTGTATGTGAATGAGTTAGTGTGTTGGGTCTTGGCAGAAGTGTGTATGTGAATGAGTGATGTGTTGGGTCTGTGCAGAAGTGTGTTTGTGAATGAGGGAGTGTGTTGGGTCTGTGCAGAAGTGTGTATGTGAATGAGTGATGTGTTGGGTCTGTGCAGAAATGTGTATGTGAATGAGTTATGTGTTGCATTTGTGCAGAAGTGTGTATGTGAATTAGTGATGTGCTGGGTTTGTGCAGAAGTGTGTATGTGAATGAGTGATGTGTTGGGTCTGTGCAGAAGTGTGTATGTGAATGAGTGATGTGTTGGGTCTGTGCAGAAGTGTGTATGTGAATGAGTGATGTGTTGGGTTTGTGCAAAAGTGTGTATGTGAATGAGTGATGTGTTGGGTCTCTGCAGAAGCGTGTATGTGAATGAGTGATGTGTTGGGTTTGTGCAGAAGTGTGTATGTGAATGAGTTAGTGTGTTGGGTCTTGGCAGAAGTGTGTATGTGAATGAGTGATGTGTTGGGTCTGTGCAGAAGTGTGTTTGTGAATGAGGGAGTGTGTTGGGTCTGTGCAGAAGTGTGTATGTGAATGAGTGATGTGTTGGGTCTGTGCAGAAGTTTGTATGTGAATGAGTGAGTGTGTTGGGTCTGTGCAGAAGTGTGTATATGAATGGGTGATTGTGTTGGGTCTGTGCAGAAGTGTGTATTTGAATGAGTTAGTTTGTTGGGTCTGTGCAGAAGTGTGTATGTGAATGAGTGATGTGTTGGGTCTGTGCAGAAGTGTGTATGTGAATGGGTGATGTGTTGGATTTATGCAGAAGTGTGTATGTGAATGAGTGATGTGTTGGTTCTGTGCAGAAGTGTGTATGTGAATGAATGATGTGTTGGTT
Organism: Triplophysa yarkandensis; assembly: GCA_033220385.1. Taxonomy (NCBI): domain Eukaryota; kingdom Metazoa; phylum Chordata; class Actinopteri; order Cypriniformes; family Nemacheilidae; genus Triplophysa; species Triplophysa yarkandensis. The sequence continues at coordinate 3,956,076 of CM065671.1, read as the reverse complement.
CTTTGCAGAAGTGTGTATGTGAATGAGTGATGTGTTGGGTCTGTGCAGAAGCGTGTATGTGAATGAGTGATGTGTTGGGTCTGTGCAGAAGTGTGTATGTGAATGAGTGATGTGTTGGTTCTGTGCAGAAGTGTGTATGTGAATGAGTGATGTGTTGGTTCTGTGCAGAAGTGTGTATGTGAATGAGTGAATGTGTTGGGTCTGTGCAGAAGATTGTATGTGAATGAGTGAGTGTGTTGGGTCTGTGTAGAAGTGTTTATGTGAATGAGTGATGTGTTGGTTCCGTGTAGAAGTGTGTATGTGAATGAGTGAATGTGTTGGGTTTGTGCAGAAGTGTGTATGTAAATGAGTGATGTGTTGGGTCTTTGCAGAAGTGTGTATGTGAATGAGTGATGTGTTGGGTTTGTGCAGAAGTGTGTATGTGAATGAGTGATGTGTTTGGTTTGTGCAGAAGTGTGTATATGAATGAGTTATTGTGTTGGGTCTCTGCAGAAGTGTGTATGTGAATGATTGAGTGTTTTGGGTCTGTGCAGAAGTGTGTATGTGAATGAGTTAGTGTGTTGGGTCTGTGCAGAAGCGTGTATGTCAATGAGTGATGTGTTTGGTCTGTTTAGAAGTGTGTATGTGAATGAGTGAGTGTGTTGGGTCTGTGCAGAAGTGTGTATGTGAATGAGTTTGTGTGTTAGGTCTGTGCAGAAGTGTGTTTGTGAATGAGTTAGTGTGTTGGATCTGTGCAGAAGTCTGTATGTGAATGAGTGATGTGTTGGGTTTGTGCAGAAGTGTGTATGTGAATGAGTGAGTGTGTTGGGTCTGGGCAGAAGTGTGTATGTGAATGAGTGAGTGTGTTGGGTCTGTGCAGAAGTGTGTATGTGAATGAGTGAGTGTGTTGGGTCTGTGCAGAAGTGTGTATGTGAATGAGTTAGTGTGTTGGGTCTGTGCAGAAGTGTGTTTGTGAATGAGTTAGTGAGTTGGGTCTTTGCAGAAGTGTGTATGTGAATGAGTTAGTGTTTTGGGTCTTTGCAGAAGTGTGTATGTGAATGAGTTAGTGTGTTGGGTCTGTGCAGAAGTGTGTATGTGAATGAGTTAGTGTGTTGGGTCTTGGCAGAAGTGTGTATGTGAATGAGTGATGTGTTGGGTCTGTGCAGAAGTGTGTTTGTGAATGAGGGAGTGTGTTGGGTCTGTGCAGAAGTGTGTATGTGAATGAGTGATGTGTTGGGTCTGTGCAGAAGTGTGTATGTGAATGAGTGAGTGTGTTGGGTCTGTGCAGAAGTGTGTATATGAATGGGTGATTGTGTTGGGTCTGTGCAGAAGTGTGTATGTGAATGAGTTAGTTTGTTGGGTCTGTGCAGAAGTGTGTATGTGAATGAGTGATGTGTTGGGTTTGTGCAGAAGTGTGTATGTGAATGAGTGAGTGTGTTGGGTCTGTGCAGAAGTGTGTATGTGAATGAGTTAGTGTGTTGGGTCTTTGCAGCAGTGTGTTTGTGAATGAGTGAGTGTGTTGGGTCTTTGCAGAAGTGTGTATGTGAACGAGTTAGTGTGTTGGGTCTGTGCAGAAGTGTGTATGTGAATGAGTGAGTGTGTTGGGTCTGTGCAGAAGTGGGTACGTGAATGAGTGAGTGTGTTGGGTCTGTGCAGAAGTGTGTATGTGAATGAGTGAGTGTGTTGGGTCTGTGCAGAAGTGTGTATGTGAATGAGTGATGTGTTGGTTCTGTGCAGAAGTGTGAATGTGAATGAGTGATGTGTTGGTTCTCTGCAGAAGTGTGTATGTGAATGAGTGATGTGTTGGGTCTGTGCAGAAGCGTGTATGTGAATGAGTGATGTGTTGGGTTTGTGCAGAAGTGTGTATGTGAATGAGTTAGTGTGTTGGGTCTTGGCAGAAGTGTGTATGTGAATGAGTGATGTGTTGGGTCTGTGCAGAAGTGTATTTGTGAATGAGGGAGTGTGTTGGGTCTGTGCAGAAGTGTGTATGTGAATGAGTGATGTGTTGGGTCTGTGCAGAAATGTGTATGTGAATGAGTTATGTGTTGCATTTGTGCAGAAGTGTGTATGTGAATTAGTGATGTGCTGGGTTTGTGCAGAAGTGTGTATGTGAATGAGTGATGTGTTGGGTCTGTGCAGAAGTGTGTATGTGAATGAGTGATGTGTTGGGTCTGTGCAGAAGTGTGTATGTGAATGAGTGATGTGTTGGGTTTGTGCAAAAGTGTGTATGTGAATGAGTGATGTGTTGGGTCTCTGCAGAAGCGTGTATGTGAATGAGTGATGTGTTGGGTTTGTGCAGAAGTGTGTATGTGAATGAGTTAGTGTGTTGGGTCTTGGCAGAAGTGTGTATGTGAATGAGTGATGTGTTGGGTCTGTGCAGAAGTGTGTTTGTGAATGAGGGAGTGTGTTGGGTCTGTGCAGAAGTGTGTATGTGAATGAGTGATGTGTTGGGTCTGTGCAGAAGTTTGTATGTGAATGAGTGAGTGTGTTGGGTCTTTGCAGAAGTGTGTATATGAATGGGTGATTGTGTTGGGTCTGTGCAGAAGTGTGTATTTGAATGAGTTAGTTTGTTGGGTCTGTGCAGAAGTGTGTATGTGAATGAGTGATGTGTTGGGTCTGTGCAGAAGTGTGTATGTGAATGGGTGATGTGTTGGATTTATGCAGAAGTGTGTATGTGAATGAGTGATGTGTTGGTTCTGTGCAGAAGTGTGTATGTGAATGAGTGATGTGTTGGTTCTTTGCAGAAGTGTGTATGTGAATGAGTGATGTGTTGGGTCTGTGCAGAAGCGTGTATGTGAATGAGTGATGTGTTGGGTCTGTGCAGAAGTGTGTATGTGAATGAGTGATGTGTTGGTTCTGTGCAGAAGTGTGTATGTGAATGAGTGATGTGTTGGTTCTGTGCAGAAGTGTGTATGTGAATGAGTGAATGTGTTGGGTCTGTGCAGAAGATTGTATGTGAATGAGTGAGTGTGTTGGGTCTGTGTAGAAGTGTTTATGTGAATGAGTGATGTGTTGGTTCCGTGTAGAAGTGTGTATGTGAATGAGTGAATGTGTTGGGTTTGTGCAGAAGTGTGTATGTGAATGAGTGAATGTGTTGGGTCTGTGCAGAAGTGTGTATGTGAATGAGTGAGTGTGTTGGGTCTGTGCAGAAGTGTGTGTGTGAATGAGTGATGTGTTGGTTCTGTGCAGAAGTGTGTATGTGAATGAGTGAATGTGTTGGGTCTGTTCAGAAGTGTGTATGTGAATGAGTGAGTGTGTTGGGTCTGTGTAGAAGTGTGTATGTGAATGAGTGATGTGTTGGTTCTGTGTAGAAGTGTGTATGTGAATGAGTGAATGTGTTGGGTTTGTGCAGAAGTGTGTATGTGAATGAGTGAATGTGTTGGGTCTGTGCAGAAGTGTGTATGTGAATGAGTGAGTGTGTTGGGTCTGTGCAGAAGTGTGTATGTGAATGAGTGAGTGTGTTGGGTCTGTGCAGAAGTGTGTATGTGAATGAGTGATGTGTTGGGTCTCTGCAGAAGTGTGTATGTGAATGAGTGATGTGTTGGGTCTGTGCAGAAGTGTGTATGTGAATGAGTGATGTGTTGGGTCTGTGCAGAAGTGTGTATGTGAATGAGTGATGTGTTGGGTCTGTGCAGAAGTGTTGTTGCTGTCCGCGGTGCTGAAGGCTGCAGGCATCGACATGCTGCTTTAAACGCTTCTTATATCTGTGAAAGCATGCAGTGCTGCATCTGTATGTGCGTAAAAACCCTCTGCATCCGCAATGCATAAATGTTTCAAACGTCTCACTTCTTTGTCACTTCTGTCTCTCATCACATCCCATGGCTGTTTGTTTAAAAGTGTCCAAATCATAATGGCTGACTGTCATTTACATGCGCGCATCATTTTTCCGCATTGGTTTTCAGGAAAGCCGCCGTTACGTCACACCCTGTGCCCATTTTCGGAGGGGAACCCCGTCACATCCTCTGACCATATTTGGGCAAGAGCCGTCTGGAGTCAGCACACGGCGGGGAATCCTCCCGTCGACGTAGATGAGCGAGAGGCGGAGTCCGGGTCGAGCCGAATGGTATAAAAGAGGGACGAGGGATTCCGGTAAACGAATCGACGGAGATCACAATCTGAACACAGCCAAAGGAGTTCATCCTCACTGGAGAAAGGGAATCCCAAACCGAAGGATTACCTCGACTTATTATTCCACGGTATTCCTTGTGGATTTCGATACATATTTGTTTATCGTTAATAAGAAGGAAGCATGCTGAACACAGTGGACTTCAGTGCTCTGGATCTCCTGTGCGCTCAGACTGCTGCCACGCAGGGACAATCTGCTCACATTCATCCAGATGCTGGTGGGTACACTGATGATGTCATTAAACCTTAAATAGTTACGTATTTAAATGGCTTCAATAGTAATGCATTCTGTGTTAAGTGTTGTAAATCTGCGTGGAATGTATTTTAGAGTGGGTCACTTGAATTTTTTTTTTGGGGAGGGTCGACCCTAATGACTCAACAGCAGTCTGTGAGCGCTTATGTAATGGCATCTCTCTCTCTCTCTCTCTCTCTCTCTCTCTCTCTCTCTCTCTCTCTCTCTCTCTCTCTCTCTCTCTCCTATAGCTTGCGGGTTGGTAAAGCCCAAAGTGGAACCGATGGATGCCGGTTTTCCCGAGTGCTCCAACGACGGGCTCCCACCGTCACCTCTGACCTACACCGGAAGCTTCTACAGCGAGACCGGACCGTGTAGCGCGGACGCGCTGCTCAACTTACTCACGGAGATCGTGGGAATCTCCACGGCGCCCGTTTCCGAGCTCAGCCCCGAGCACTTCTTTCACTCTCGCGGGAGCGCGCTCTCCCGTCAGGAGTCTCTGTTATCCACCGGGAGCTCTCTGGGTTCCCCTGACCCGTTCTGCAACGACTCGTCGGATGACGTCACGGACAGCTCCACGGTGCTGCAGGCGTTTCCCGTGACCGTGAAGAGTGAGTTCGGGAGCGGCTGTGAGGGTCTCGGTGC